>CM065465.1:25922599-26017000 GCA_032872475.1 Leptopilina myrica (nomen nudum) | reverse complement strand
AATTTTTGTTTCACTAAAGGTAATTTTTTTATTATAAAAACTATTTTTTCTAATAAAAAATTCCATTCTTTAAAAAAACACATTTTTGACAAATAGGTAACTTTCTTTCATTGCAAATACCATTTTTTTAATTAAAAAAAATTGCTTTTTTGGAAAAACAGTTTTTCAAAAACAAAAAGGGAACTTTTGACTAAAAAGAAAAATTCTTTTATTTAAAAGAAACAATTTTTACATTCTCAATTTTTACATTTTATCATTATTAAAGAACGAAAAAAAAATTCTTCGTCATTTTAAGTAGGAAAAATAGTCTAATATTAACTTCTGGATAAGGAATTAATTCCTCTGCAGAAACAGAAATTGACCAAATTTATTCAATTTAAAAAAAATTCTAACATGGGCCTTATCAGAAACTAGGAAAACTGGTTAGGCCCCTGTCAGAGCCTCGTTTCAACTTTCAAGTGGGGAAACAGGTGAAAGTTAAGGATAAATCTGACGTACAGTCAAATCAAAAGTTAGTTCAATGTCATAATTTCGTAATTTAAAAGAGAAACACAAATGAAATTTTAAATTCGTCTTGGTGGAAAGGTGAAGCATTTAATTTTGAATATTTAAAACGATTAAAAGTTGCATTGGAATAAAAATTACAATTTTCTGTCAATAAGAAACGTTTGTTAAATTTTAGTTTATCTTACTTAATTCATTTATTATTGGCAAAAAATTGTTATTTTTATTCAAATTAGAATTGAAATTTTTATTCAAATTAAAATTGTAATTTTTATTCAAATTAAAATTATAATTTTTATTAAAATCTTCAAAGTGTAGAAAATTAATTTCCTTACGCTTCTACCAAAAAACATTTTTAATTTAATTTGACTTCATAAAAAAACGAAATTATGACATTGAACTAACTTTTGTTCCGATTGTTTATCGGATTCTTTCTTACTTATAAAAAGGGAAAATTTCCCTAAGGATAGAAAATTTAATTTTTCGAATAGGAATAATTCTTCTGAAATAGAACTCCAACATGGCCCTATCGTGGTCTGTAATCCATCGATTCTAGAAATAAATAAAAATCCACCTTACGATAAATTGAATGTCATCATTGTGATTTAAAAAGTTATACAAACTTGAAGAAAGTGGCTTTGAACGGTATTTTTTCTTCTTCCTTTTTTCGATTTGGAAATGGGGGAGAAAAAAAATATATATATGAAACCCCCGTTAGGCAGAAAAGGGAAAGTCACCCCTCGGCGTAAGTTTGAAACCTAGAGTGAAATAATCGTTGAAAGTAGGTCTCGACTTCACCGCAATGACATCGACACGTCTGGTGGATGAAAAAAAAAAAAGTTCCCTTTCGTCACAACACTGACAGATGAGATTGCCTCGACTTTTGGCGAATGGATATTACTTCAAGAGTGGATTGGACTTTTCATAGAGTGAAGGGTAGCGAGACATTTTTTCCCCCCTTTTTCATCGTCATATTTATTTCCCGCTCGCGACTTTCAAATTTTTTTGATTCGTCGAAAATGAAATTCGCAGAGACTTAAATTTTTGGTTCTGTATAAATTGCAGAGGGGTTGATAAAGTCATTATCGCAATTCTTGAGAGTTAAATTTTAAAGATTAGGAAGGAAAAAAATTGACGATCATTTTCTTATTCTTGGAATGGATCGGCGATTAGTTGGATTCGTGTGAGGATTTAAGAATGAGATGAAGATTCTTCTTGGGAAATTTAACTTTTCTTTTTTCTTTTTTCGACTTTCTTTTTTTTTAAATTCAAATGTCGTAGTCGAGTGCTCGATTTGTGTGCATTTCATTTTGCAGACTTTGCAGTCAAAAATTAATTTTAAAAAAGTAGCAAAAAGTAGTTTTCAAAATTAGAAAAAATAGTAAAAAAGTAGCTATCGAAAAATTAAACTTGTCGACCAAAAAAAAACTCGTTTCTTTGTCACAAAATCAAAAAACTAACAAAAATTCCATTTTGTATTTTATTTTCCTGACTTCTTCTAATTTTCATAACAAAATTTTTACTTAATATTTTGAATATTGAATTCGTACAATGAATTTAATAAAAATTTATTCAAAATCATTAAATTCTTGCAATGAATTTTATAAAAAATTCAAAATAATTTAATATCTATGAAGGATTGAATTACTTGTGAAAACAACTAAATTCTTGCTAAGAATTTGGAATTAAAATGTTTTCGACGAATTTAATTACAATTTCATTAAAAATATGTACATTTTATAAACAAATTTTACGAAAATCATTAAAAATGAATTACTTCTTTCTCAAATTTTTAAAAAATTTTCATTAAATAATTGAACTTCTGTATCAAGTTTATTAATTATTTAAATAAAATAATTAAATTGTCTAAGAAAATTTTATTAAATTTTTTTCTAAATAATTATAAATAATTACATTTTTCGAGAAATTTATTTCAAATTTTGCAAAAAATAATTGAAAACATTAAAATTTCGAAAAATTGGTAAAATGGTGTAAATGGAAACTCTTGTAGCGAATTTTGTTATTTTTTTTATAAATAATTGAATTCTTGAGAAGAATTGAATTATTTTCAAAAATAATTAAATTCTTGCAAAGATTTTTGTTTCTAAATTTTGTTAAAGAATTTACTTAGAATTTTATTAAAAATATATAAATTTTATAAACAAATTTCACTAAAATTCTTAAAAATAATTGACTTCTTTCAGAAATTAAAAAAAAATTGTTAAATAATTAAATTTCTTTATCAAGTTTATTAATTACAAAAGTAATTAAATTTGTTAGGAAGAATTTTATTAAATTTATTTACTTCTTTTTTATCCTGCAAATAAAAATTTAATTCCTGTAACAAATTTTTTTATTTTTTAACAAAATTTAAATATTAATAAAAATAATTTAATAATTGCGAAGAAAGAAATAAAATGTAAATATTTAAAATCATTGAATTGTAAAAAGTTTTTAAAAATATATCAATTTTACAAAGAATCCTATTAAAATTTTTGAATTGTATTTACGAATTCTAATATATTCGTAAATAATAAATTAAAGTTGAAAGTAAATTTTTGAAAACAATTACATTTTTTTAGTAAATCCTGTAAAATTTTATTAAAAATAATTGAAATCCTGCGATAAATTTTATTATTTATGAAAATAATAATTCAATTCCTAAAAAGAATTTTTATATATTTATGAAAATAATTGAATTCATCGGAAAAATTCAATTATTTTAGAAAATAATTGAATTCATAAAATACCTCAAAAAAATTGAATTTCCAGAAATAATTTTATTAGTTATTGACTTAATTGAATTTTTGAGAAGAATTCTATTAAAATCTTCAATAATTGAATTATTTCATAAAAATCGATTTCTTCCAAACAATTTTATTAAAATATTTTTAAATAATTGAATTCTTCCGAAGGAATAAAAAAAAATTTTTTTTTAATAATTGATTTTTTCAAGGAATTAAAATTAATTTTTTAAAATTAATTACATTTTTCAGCAAATCCTGCAAAATTATATTAAAAATAATTGAAATCCTGAGAAGAATTTTCTTATTTATGGAAATAATTTGAATTTTTGTGAAAATTTGTATATTTTCAAAAATAATTCAATTCTTCATAAAAAGTGTATAAACATTGCCCTGAACAATTAATTATTTCGTAATATAATAAATATTATGAAAATTTTATTTTAAATAATTGAATTCTTGTGAATTCTATTATTTGTGAAAGTAATTGAATTCACTAAAAAAAATTTATTTGATTCAAATAACTGATTATTTGACTATTATCAAATAAATATTTACTTAAATCAAATAATTTTTATTTGAATCAAATATTTCAGTATTTGAAGCAAATACTATTTAATTAATTCAATTAAAAATATTTGATTTAAGTAAATATTTATTTGATAATAGTCAAATAATCGGTTATTTGAATTAAATAAATTTTTTTTCCAGTGTTCTTTAAAACGATTTTATTATAATTTTTTAAATATATAATTAAATTTCCAAAAAAAAAATTTACTATTATTTTAAAAATAATTGAATCCTTACGATGATGAATATTTGTTATGTATAAAAATAATTTTTTGTAAACAAGTTTATTTAAATTTGCAAAAATAACTGAATTTCTGTGATGAATTCTCTTATTTAAGAAAATAATTGAATTAATGGGAAAAATTGTATTAAAATGTTTAAAAAAATGGAATTTCTGTAAAAAAATTATTATATTTGAAAATAATTGAATTCTATAAACATTGATTTAAATAATTAATCTTTTCGAAATATAATGAATATTATGAAAATTTTATTTCAAATTATTGAATTCTCAGAAACGAAAAAAGAAAAAAATAAACAATCAAGTTTTCCCAATTTGAAAATACTGTCAATAACTGGGGAAAAAACACAGAATCCACAATTTTTTACGACGATATAAGAAAAAAATATATATAAAAATAAATTCGAGAGAAATAGTGTGAAACGTGTTATTATTTTGTCCGATTTCAAGGAGTCTCCTTTTAAAGAAGATCATCGAGTCGTCGCGCAAGCTCTGACAGATTTTCCCAGAGCTTTATCAACTGAGCTTGAAGCAAGAGAAGAAAAAAAAAGAAAGAAAGAAAATAAAGAAAAAAAAAGAGAACGGCTTCTTAGCTGCGGCGTATATTGAATGAAAAGGTTTTCTACGCCAAAGGCGACTTGCCAACAATATTGAAAACGTAAGCTCGTCACCTTTTCATTCACAGAAAAGGTTCCCATTTATCCTCGACAAGAAACAAGAGTTTCAATTTTTACCCGCAATGAAGGAATAAAAAAAAAGAAATGTGGGAAAAAAGATCCGAGATTTTTTTTTTTTTAACATCCAACAAAAAAAGGAGACAATTTTTAATTTTCAACAATTCGAAAACAAGAAGAAAACCATTTTTAATTTTCAACAATTCTCAAAAGGAAATAATATAAAAATTCTTCATATGTCAGAGTTTCCTTGACATTTCCCTGTTTCGCATAAAAAAACCTTTTTTTCTCTATCAATTTTAAATTTATTTTAATTTTTTTTCAATTTTAAATTTTTCTAAAATTCAATTATTACCCAAATTTCTCTTCAAATTCTTTAAACATTCTCATTACGATAAAATTTAAAAATAAATATTAAAAGTAAAATAATAAAACCCTAAAATATAAAATTTATTTCAATTAAATTTGCCAAAAATTTCCAATTCATTGAAAACTTAATTTGATCTACTTGAATTATTCACTGGGATTTTTTTATTACGAAATCCTGCAGCTACAATTTTTTAAGTATTTAATCAAAATTTTATAAATAACTGAATTATTTTCAAGAATTTTAATAATCTCTTGAAGAATAATTGCAGTTTTTGAGGAATTTATTTCAACTTGTACTAAAATTGATTGAAATTCTTCGAAGAATTTTATTATTTATGAAAATAATTTAAAAATTTTGCAACAAATTTTCTGAAATTTTTTTTTAAATAATTGAATTTCGTTAAAAAATGTACCTATTATTTGTAAAAATAGTTGAATTCTTCCAAACGATTTGAAATTAAAATTTTTTTAAGGAATTTAATTGTAACTATTCTGAATTATTCTGAAAATATATAAATTTTATAAACAAAAAAATTTTACTAAAATCCTTTAAAATACTTGAATTTTTTCGAAGAAGAATTTTAGAAACAGTTTCTTAAATAATCAATTTTTATTAAAGTATTATTATTTACAGCAATAATTAATTTTTTAGGAAACATTTTTTTAAAGTTTTTTTTAAAAAAGTGAATGTTTCGAAGAATTAAAAAAAAAATTTCTAAATAATTGCATTTTGCGAGAATTTTATTTCAAATTGTGTTTTGAAAAATTAAATTCTGTCGAGAATTTAATTAATTGTGAAAATAATTGAATTCTTGAAACGAATTTTATAACTTTTTTCGGAAAATATTTAAAATTTTTGCTAAATAATTAAACGTCTCTATCAAGTTTATTAATCATTTAATTAAAATAATTAAACTGTCAGAGAACATTTCATTACATTTTTTTCTAAATAATTCTAAATAATTTAATATATTCGAAGAATTTTAATACAATTTTTAAGAATAATTGCATTTTTTGAAGAATTTATTTCAACTTGTGCAAAAAAAAATTCAAATTTATGATTTAGAAAAATAAGTAGAAACTCTTGCAGCGAATTTTGTTATTTTTTTAAAATAATTGAATTTAATTATTTTCAATAATAATTGAATTCTTGCAAAAAATTTTGTTTCTAAATTTTTTTAAAGAATTTACTTATAATTTTATTAAAAATATATCAATTTTATAAACAAATTTCACTAAAATTCTTAAAAATAATTGACTTCTTTCAGAAATTTCTTTCTTAAATTTTGTTAAATAAATAAATTTTTGTGATGAATTTTATTATTTTTGAAAATAATTAAACTCTTGCAAAGATTTTTGGTTTCAAAATTTTTTCGAAAAATTTAATTACAATTGTATTAAAACGATATATAAATTTATAAACAAATTTAACTAAAATTCCTAAAAATAATTGTTTTTTTTAAGAAAATTTTATTAAAGTTCTGTTAAATAATTGAATTTCTGTATAAAGTTTATTAATTATATATAAAAATAATTAAGCTTTTGGGTAAAATTTTAGAAAATTTTTAAATTTTTTAAAGAAATTTTAAGAATAATTCCATTTTTTTCGAGGAATTTATTTCAACTTGTGCAAAAAAAATTGAATTCTTGAAACGTGCGAGTAAATAAATATTTTTACTCATTGCCCGAATGGTTTCGTTTTATTTTTCTTATTTTAAGAAAGATCTAGGACGTCAAAGATAAACTTTATTATTTACAAAAATTAAAAATAACTGGATACTCTTGTAACGAATTTTCTAATAATTCTTTTCCGAAATAATTAAATTTCTTTAAAGAATTTTATTTTTTGTATCAAAATAATTGTATTCTTGAAAAGAAATTTTATTGAACTTTTTTTCAATGGCATTAAATTACAATTGTATTAAAAAAATTAACGAATTCTTATTAAAAACAAATTTTACCAAAATCATTCAAAATAATTGTTTTTCGAAGACTTTCGAACAATTTGGTAAAATATCAAAAAAAAATATAAAAAATAAAATATCAAATATCAAAAAATATTTTATGTACAAAACCAAAAAAATCATTCAATTTTTTCCAAAGTTTTAAATTAAAAAAAATACTATTAAATACTTTTTTTCTTTTTAGGTGAATAAAAGCAGTGAAATTAGTTACATTTTTTTACTAAAAATAAGAAAAAATACTTTCCGATGCTGAGCATCGATGCCAACTTTAGAAACCTAAAAATTTTTTATGCATGAAAATAATTGAACTTTTGAGAATAATTTTTTTACTCAACTTTTGAATAAAAATAAGAAAACTTATTAAAATTCTTATCATAAAATCATTATTATAAAAATTATTATAATTATATGCATATGTATATATATTTAATATTATAATTATAAATAATAATTATTATATTATATTACAAAAATTATCCTAAAATAATAATAATAATAATAAAAATAAATGGTAATTTTGTAAACCTGTTTATACAAAATAATTAAATAAATAATAAAAATCACCAGGAAATCCTAAAAGTCACCATAAGAACATAAAAAATTATAAAAGTCACAAAAAAAATTATCATGAAAACATAAAAATCATCATAAAATAATTAAGAATCTTTGCAAATAAAATCAGAAGAAAAGAATTAAAGTACAAAAGAAAAAAAAATCTAATGAACATTATTCAAAAGAATAAAAAAAAATTTCCTTTCTTTTTATACATTTCGAGGAAGGGGAAAGAAAGGAGCAAAAAGTGAAGAAGAAGACGACGAAGAAGAAGAAGTGGAAAAAAAGGAATATTTCCAAGCGACTCCTGACAAATACACATTCACAAGAGGAAAAGAAACGAGAAATAAAAATTCCTTTCTCTTGAGAATTCAAATTTGGTAAATTCAAGAGATGCACAAACGATTTCTTGTATAAGCATAAAGATGGTCTCTCTCACTCACTCACTCTCTTTCTTTCTTTCTTTCTTTCTTTCTCGGTGGAAAGAGCAAAGTCTGAGGGTTTGGAAAACATACAGAGGGCACGTACAAAGATCGGGGTGGAGTTAACTTTGGTTCAAAAGACTGCGTCGATTCTCTCGCACGACTCACCAGTTTCGTTTTGTGTACACATGCAACTCTACATATATATACACACATGAAATGTCTTATCCCAATGATGAGGAACGTTTCTATATATAAAAAAAGTTACAAAAAACAAAGTTATTTTCTTTTTTTCAAAAAAAAAATAGAAAAAAACAATACCTTGTACCTTAAAACCTTTTATTCAACTACGTGAAGGAATTATTTTCTTTTTTTTGAAAAGGCCATAATTGCAAGAGGGAGAAAAATGTCGAAAAAGAGTCGTGAGTCTTGACGTAAAGTCCAGTTTTTTTCTTTTGATCTTTGCGCTTATAGTTGTCAACGTAAAAGTTAACCCTTAAAACGAGGCTCAAAAAAAGTTTAACAAGACCGCTCATTCACATCACATTTATAACAAAAGAAAAGCTGTGCCTAGAATTACGGGGAAAATTTTCACTCTCGCACAGACGTATACTTTTCTTTTATTGTCAAACACTTTCGTTTTATTTCTTGTTTTCTTCTTTAACTCCCGCGAAGTCGTTTTGTGTATATGTACACGGAAAAAATTAGTTGCTGAAATTTTCCTCGACTTTGTAGAAGACTTTCGGATGTAGTCGAAAGTATTTAAATTTTTAAATCACTCTGTTTTAAAAATTATATTGAAAGATCGAAGAAAAAATGTACTACATTCGAAGAGAATTTAGAAAAAGGATTTGAAACTTTCAGCGACAGTCGAGGAAAATGAAAACACAGCCAGCGCGAACGATTCAGCGACAGTCGAGGAAAATGAAATCACAGCCAGCGCGAACGATTCAGCGACAGTCGAGGAAAATGAAAACACAGCCAGTGCGAACGATTCGGCGACAGTCGAGGAAAAAAGACGTGTTCGAATTTTCTTCTACAGTATTCTAAACTTTCAACGATAGTCGCGGAAAATGAAAAATTCTGCGGACCAGTAAAAAAAATTCTTTTAGTTCTTATTTATTTCATTTCTTTTATGCCTTATATTTAATTACAATCCTACATTTATACATAATCACGACACTCATCACATGTAATTTGACACTATTTAATCACTAATAACCTGCCTAAAACTAAATAGCTAACACCAATACGCATATTATCCTACACTTTCGTTGTTTCGCACGCTATATGAATCTACTTTTTCATCGTCCTTATATACTAAATGGAACCTTTCTTTACCGCTTGTGAGAAAAAGTGCAATATTTTGAAAATTAAAAATCTCAAATATTTCTCTTCAACATATTTTAGAATTTTAAAGAGTATTTCAGTATACGTTAAGGACTATTTTACAATTATTTTTAATTTATTAAATGAATAGAAAAATGATAATATTTAATTAAAATAATAACTAAGGCAATAAAATTATTTTCTGTTCATTATTCTAAAAACTTATTTAACGATTAATAATTATATTTTATATATACATATAAAAAGATTTTAATCCTCCAATATATAATTCACAAACACTGTAGACAAGAATTTGTAAATGAACGGTATTAAATTGACTGCAGATCGCGTTTATCGCCTGAGAGTATGCGCATCTTTTCTGCGCACCGTTTTCCTCGACTCGTCGACGAAACTTTGTATCAAAGTGTTACAATAATTCCACGACTTTTTTCCGCTACTAGGTTTATAAAAAGTCCTCGACTTTTTTAGAGAATTTCTGCTAAAATCATAGAGTATTTCTATAAGTTTATAAAGTATTTTTTCATATCCGAGAGTCTTCGAGTAGTAGCTGAAAACTTCAGCGACTAATTTTTTCCGTGTATATGCTGCAATTCAGTCTTATTTCCCTCCACATGGGAAATGAAGAAATTGTTTTTAATTTTAGTTTAATAAGTTTCAATTTTTTTTTTATTTTTTATTATTTTTATTTTCAAACTTTCGACAACCTAAGGGCGCCGAATATTGGTAACTGGATTCCTATATTGGAACATTACATTGTCCACGGTACAGAATTTGCACTCGATAATTAATTTTTAAAAAAAGAAGCTTTCAAACTTTAAAAAAAAATGTAGTGAAAAAAATAGCTATCGAAAAAATAAACTTTACGATTAAAAAAACTCTTTTTAGACAATTTACAATACTGACACAAATTCCTTTCTGTATTTTTTATGTTCCTGAATTTGTGCTAATTTACATGGAAAATATTTACGTCTTTCTGAACCTGCTAATAAATATTGAATTCCTGCAACGAATTTTATAATTCATGGAAAAATTCAAATATTTCTAAAAATAATTTAATTCCTAAGAAGAATTTTATTACAATTTTTTAATAATTCATTAAGGGCCTTATTCAATTTTTAATAATTCTTTCGACTAATTTTATAAAAGTTCTAATTTTAACAATATTGAATTCCTGCGAAATTTTTATTGTTCATGAAAAGAATTGAATTTTTACCAAGATTTTTCCAAAAATTTGTTTAAATAATTAAATTCTGTTTGAAAATTTTTTTGAAAAAAGTTTTTAAAAATAATAAAATTTAATAATTAATTCTATCAAAATTTTGGAAAATAATTGAATGTCGTGTGTGACATTTTATCACATTTTTGTTTGTAAATAATTGAATTCGTTTAATGAATATTGTTATCTATGAAAATAATTGAATATTACGAAGAATTTTATTAAAAAATGCATCAAAATAATTGATTTTTCGGGAATAATTTTGTTCTTTATTGACATAATTGAATTTTTTAAAAGAATTATTTTCATAATTAATTCAATTCATAGGAAGAATTTTATAAAACTGTAGAAGAATAATTGAATTGTTTCAAAACAATTGAATTAAAATTATATTTTAAATAATTGATATATTTTTCGAACAATTTTATTAAAATATTTGAAAATTACTAAATTCCAGTGAAAAATTCTAGTATTTTTGTAAATAAATTGTATTCTTCATTAAAATTTAGAAAAAAATATTTGATTTTTTTTGACTAATTTTATGAAAATTCTAATTTAAATATTTAAATTCTAGATAAATTTTTATTATTCATGAAAAAAAATGATTTCTTATACTAAGATTTTTACAAGAAATTTTTTAAAATAATTAAAATTTATATGAAAATTTTCCGAAAATAATAAATATTGAAAATCTTTGAATAGCAACAAGTTTTTAAAAATAATTAAATTTTACAAAGAATTCTATTTAAATTTTTGACAGTAATTGAATGTCTGTGTGACATTTTATTAAATTTTATTTTGAAAACAATTAAATTCTTGAAAAGCATTTTTCTGTTTATAAAAATAACTGAATTCTTGAGAACGATTTTATTACAATTTTAGAACATAATTGAATTTCCGAGAAAAAATGAATTACTTTTAAAAATAATATTGAATTTTTTTTATAAATATTGTTGTTTATGAAAATAATTAAATTTTGAAAAAAATTGATTAAAATGTCTCAAAATAATTGAATTTTTGGGAATAATTTCGTTTCTTATCTTTAATAATTGAATTCTTTCGAAAAATTATTTGTGTAAATAATTGAATTCTTAGAAAGAATTGTATTAAAAGCAAAAAGAATAATTGAATTATTTAAAATGAAAAATAATTTAAATTGTATTTAAAATAATTGATTTCTTTCGAAAAATGTTATTAAAGTATTTGAAAATAATTCAATTTTTGTGCAAAATTCTCGAGCAATTTCTGTAAGAGTGTATTAAAAATAATTGAAATGCTTCGATAAATTTTTTTATTTATGAAAATAATTGTATTTTTGCAAACGAATTTATTACAATTTTCTAAAATAATTACATTTTTGAAAAGAAATTTATTACTTTTAAAAATAATTAAATTTTTGCAAACGATTTTATTGGAATTTTGTAAAATAATTGCATTTCCAAAAAAATTTATTACTTTAAAAAATAATTAAATTTTTGCAAATGATTTTATTGGAATTTTGTAAAATAATTGCATTTCCAAAAAAATTTATTACTTTTAAAAATAATTGAATCCTTTTGATGAAAATTGTCCTTTATGAGGGCAATTGTATTTTGAAAAAAAATTTATTAAAATACCTAAAAAAATTATATTTTCGGAAATAATTTTATTATCTATCGAAATAATTGAATTCTTATTTAGAATTTTAACAAAAAAATTTGTTAATAATTCAATTTCCAATGAAAAGTATGCTTATTAGTGAAAGTAATTAAATTATTGTCAAGAATTGTAAAAAAAATTTGGTTAAATAATTAAATTCTTTTGTGAAGTTTGATGAAAATACTAGATATTGAAAATAATTGATTTTCGAATATTTTTTTTTTTTTAATAATTGAATCGTTTTCAAGAATTTGAATACAATTTGAACTCTCGAAGTTTCGAATTATTTGAGGACTTAAACTTTTGAGAAGTTAAACTACCATTTTTTTAACGTACAAAAAAATTTTCCAAGAAACATAAAAATTGTTATTTTAAAATAACAAGTTACTATCGAATACAAACTTTCCATTGAATATAAACCATTTTCTATAACGAATAAAAAAATAAATTTCTCTTGCTAGATGAGGGGGAAACAATGTTGTTTTTTCAAACATTACAAAGCAAAAATTGGACCACAGAGAAAAATTTATGCGAAACGAAAGTTTTTAAAAGAAGAACACTCTCTCTCTCTCTCTCTCCCTTAATAATAATCGTGTGGCAAATAAGATTATCTGATCGCATTTTAATGGTAAACTTGCGTGACAGGAAGAATGTGAGAGTATATATAGTTGTCGTTTGGACGACACTATAAACACACACACACACATATATATAATATACTACATTGAAGATATTTATACGTGCACATATAACAAATACACACGTTTCCCTTGGATATATATATTGGATTGCCTGACCTATCGAGGTGACTACTATTTCCTGTACCACCTCAATACAAGATTTTCATCAGTGAATTACCTCATTCCTTATATACAATGGGAGTAAAAAAAGAATAGGGGGCATTTGTTTATTCAGATATTCAATTATTTCTATATTTCTTACAAGATTTCACCCTTAGATTTCACTCTTATTTGTCATATCAGTCATGTTTCGTTTTTATTTCATTAATAATATATACCTCCCAAAAAGGAAAGATTTATTTGATCTTGAACGAAAATTACATATTTTCTTCGTTTTAATGTAACTTTTATTTTAGTTCTTTCGTTTATTATTCTGAATTTTCTTATGTAAAAATGTTCCGTTCAGAAATTAATTTATTATTTCGGGGCGTTTTTATTTGGTACTACACTGAATATAAATATATTTCATTCAAATAATCGAATACTTGACCATTAACAAATTAAATATTTTATTAAATCAAATAATGTTCATTTGAGTCAATTAAATGTTTAATTCAATCAAATAATATTTATTGGAGTCAATTAAATATTTAATGAATAAAAAAAATTTATTTGAGTCAATTAAATGTTTAATTCAATCAAATAATATTTATTGGAGTCAATTAAACATTTAATGAATAAAAAAAAATTATTTGAGTCAATTAAATGTTTAATTCAATCAAATAATATTTATTGGAGTCAATTAAAAATTTAATGTATAACAAAAGTTTATTTGATTCAACTAACTGATTATTAGACTCTTATCAATTAAATATTAACTTGAATCAAATAATATTTATTGGAGTCAATTAAAAGGTATTTGCTTCAAATACTGAAATTATTGGTTCAAATACAATTTAATTGACTCCAATAAATAATATTTGATTTAATTAAATATTTAATTATTATTTAATTAATTATTTAAATTAAGTGGTATTTGAACCAATAATTTCAGTATTTGAAGCAAATAGCGTTTAATTGACTCCAATAAATATTATTTGATTCAAGTAAATATTTAATTGATAAAAGTCAATTAATTAGTTATTTGAATCAAATAAATTTTTTTTAGTGTATTTATACTTAGTTTAAATTACACTGAAAAGAGAAATTTATTTGATTCAAAAAACCGATTCTAATTGACTGTTATCAATTATATATTTAATTGAATCAAATAAAATTGACTGTTATCAATTAAATATTTAATTGAATTCTATACCACTACCCTTGGAAAAATTAGGATAAAAAATTTTTTTCTACTTATAATATTGTATTTTTTTCTATTTCGACGATAAACGAAACTGTGGGATGGGAGGTATTTGAGAGGGCAAAGAAGAAAAAAACATTTTTCTCACCTGTTTGTCGTGAATTGAAGGCCTCGGTGCTTCCTGCGATGATTAGAAGAAGCAACGGCCTTAACAAGTCTCTCCCGGAAGGCAGCATCTTCCCAAGCTCCTAGTACGCCTGCGCGACAACCTTTTTAGCCGACACCCCTCATCACAGCCTTCCTGAAAAATGCAAAGACAAAAAGGACCACGATTAACGATCGTCTTTGCTGCATTTTATCATTTTTCTTCCGCTTCCGCGACTTCTTTTTTTCACCCCCCCTTCCCCTCTTTCTCTCTATTTTTTTTTCTTCATCTCTGGTAATTATTACATCGGCGTTAGTCTGCAATTAGTCGTCCGCTTCTTTATCATATGAATTTACGCCGAAAACGAATTTTTTTTCTTGTCTCTCTTTCTATATTATCACTCTCTCTCTCTTTCTCTCTCTTTCTCTATCTTGATAGTGTCGTAATTTATCTTTTCGAAAAACAGTTGCAGAAAGGAGAGAAAAAAAATTATTTGTTGAAGAAAAAATTGTTGCTAGTAGAAAAAAAATTATTTGTAGAAGAAAATATTGTTATGGTAGTAGAAAATAAAATTATTTGTAGAAGAAAAAATTGTTGGTAGTAGAAAAAAAATTATTTATAGAAGAAAATATTGTTATGGTAGTAGAAAAGAAAATTATTTGTAGAAGAAAAAATTGTTGGTAGTAGAAAAAAAATTATTTGTAGAAGAAAAAATTTAGTAATGAAATTGTTGCTAAAAAAAATTATTAAAAGAAAAAATTGTGAATAGAAGCAAAATATGTCTAGAAACAAAATGTTTACAGAAAAAATTGTCACTAAAGAAAAAATTTGGTAGAAAAAATCGTTACTAGAATAAAAACAGTAAAAAAATTGTTGCTAGAAAAAAAGGTAGAAAAAATTATTAATAGAAAAAAATTACGGCTAGAAAAAAAATTGCTAGGAAAAAAACGCAACCAGAAAAAAACGTTGGTAAAAAAAATTGTTGCTAGAAAATAAATTTGCTAAGAAAAAAATAGCACTAGAAAAAAAACGTTAATAGAAAAAATTGTTGCTAAAAAACTTGTGGCTAACAAAAAAGAAAGTTGTTAGTACGAATTGTAGCTAGAAAAAATCTTAACTACAAAAAATTGTTACAAGAACAAAAATGATAGAAAACAATTGTTGCTAAAAAAAATAGTAGAAAAAATATAGGTGATAAAAAAAAATTTTTGCGAAAAAAAAGTTGTGAGAAAAAATAGTTGCTAAAAAAACGTTGGTAGTAAAAATTGTTGTTGGGAAAAAAATTGGTACGAAAAAATGTCACTAGAAAAAAAAACGATGGTAAAAAAACAGTTGCTAAAAAAATGGTGGCTAACAAAAAAATAATTACAAAAAGAGTTGTTTGTAGAACAAAACTTTTGTGAAATAAATTGTTGCTAGATTAGAAAAAAATAGTAAAAAATAGTGGAAAAAATTGTTGCTAGCAAAAATTGTTTCGCTAGGAAAAAAATGTCGTTTAAAAATTGTTGTTAGAAAAAAATAGTAGAAGAAAATTGTTGCTGGAAAAAAGTGATGAAAAAGAAAATGGTTAAAAAAAAATTTAGTAAAAAAAATTGCCGTTAGAAAAAAATTGTTGCTAAAAAAACTTTGGTAGAAAAAATTGTTACCTAGTAAAAAAAATCTGTTAGCAGAAAAAATAGATCGTAGAAAAAAATTCACTAGATTTAAATTTCGATATAGTTTACTTCTAACCTGATTTAAACAGGCGCCACCGATGTAGCCTTTATTCAGCCCGGCCAGCGCCCTGTCAAAAACTATTTTGCCGAGAAAAAAGAAAAAAAAATACCCGAATAAAACTTTTTCGATTGTAAATAAAATACACAGGAATATCAACAGGTATCTTCTGAGGATCAATGAAATGATGCTCGTTTGTCTGATTTGCTGGCAAAGGAAAACTAGTTTCATATATAGACATTGAAAAATTACCCAACTTGGAGCATCCATAACGGAAGCAGTTCCATTGTTGAAACTCCTCATAGGCGCCTGGATACCGTTTCCCGGTTCTCGTTTAGGTTTTATTTATTTTTTCTTTTCTTTCTTCTTTTTTTTTTTTTTGATAAATGTGGTCACGTAGAACACGGAGGGCCAACAGTGATAAGAATGTGAAACGATAAAAAGAGAGGAGGAGAATATTTTTGTTTTAAAAAAAATAGAAGGAGAGGAAGAAGAATGAGAAAGAGAGAGAGAGAAGATGCTGTGGGCCAAAAGGCTCCGCGCGTCGGATTTCCATTATGCTAAACCGCAAATGGAGTCCTGCGATCGAGTGTCTCTCTTGCCTCCAAGTTTGCAACGATGGCCCTAGAGGTTCTTCGGATAACATTACCTAGAAATGAAATTTCCTTTCTCGAGATAGAAACCCCTTTTAACGCCAACTACAACTATGTGACAACGTCAAATGTACGGGCGATGTGGGGGAATGAAAAAATATTTTTGCTTTTTCCTTGCGATGGGTGGGAAAACTAGATGTACCCTTGTTAGAGCCCTGATGGGATATTTTTTTGCTTTTTTAAATCGATGAAATTTTTTTACTCAAGTAAAAATGAAAAATAAAAACGAAATAAGAAGAGGAAAAAGTGTAAAATAAAATATTGTTTAATGAAATGCTTGGAAAACTGGTAAAACATGAAAACTGTCTACAGCCTTGTTTAAACCTATTTTAAATACAGAATAGTAGTAAATTATCCTGTTTTTCCCTTAATTACAATTTTATTTCTTGATAAAATTATAAATTTTTTGAGCTCAACAAAAATTAAATGGAAGAAGCTGCGAAAAGTAAGAAATAAGGAAAACTGTTTAGGGCCTTGTTGAAATTCTATTTTCGATACAGAAAATGAGAAAAAATTCCTGTTTTTTCCATAACGATAAATTTAATTTCTTGGGTATAAAAAAATTATTTTTCGCGTTAAAGATAATTAAATAGAAAAAAGTAGAAAAAGTATAAAACCAGAAAAACTATCTAGGGCCTTGTTTGAAACCCCATTTTCAATGCAGAAAAAAGCAAAAGATTTATGTTTTTTCTTAACGACAATTTTCTTTTCTTTAGTATAAAAAGAGAATTTTTTGAGGTAAAATAGTTAAAAAGAAAAAGATAGTAAATGAGGAAAACTGTTTAGAGCCTTGTTAGAAACCTTTTTTTTAATACGAATAAATAGAATTTAACTTCTTAGGGATGTGAGAAAGAGAATTTTTTTACATAAAAATAAACAACTCGAGAAGGGGGAAAAAGTGTCAAACAAGGAAAACTGTCCAAGACCCTTGCTAAAACTATTTTTCCCATTGGAAACTGGAAAATATGCCTATTTTCCACTGGATGATAATTTAATTCTAATTTAATAAATAAATTCTAATTCTAATAATAATATTTCTAATTTTCTAATTAGGAAAACTAGAGAAAATTGCCAGACTTTGACAGGGCGCAAACTAGTTTTCGCATTTTTCACCAAAATATGAACAATTTAACTCTCATAATCCCGTCTCCAAACAGAAACAATCGCCACAAAATCCCCTAAAGATATACATAACGCGAGAATATACAAATTCTCCCTCATAATTTTTCAATTGTCAAACTACTTTAATGCAAATGACAAATTTACCAGCGAAGAATAAGGAAAATTGTCAAATGAATTTTTCAAGAAGATAAAAAAAGGAGAAATCCATTGAGAAGAAAAAGAAAAAGAAGAAGAGGAGAAAAAAGAAGAAGAGGAAGAAAAAATAACGAAGACGATGGTGACGAAGAAGAAGAAGAAGAATTCTTCGCAGGAAGAAAAGCATAAAATGCAAAAGTATGAAATTTACTCGATTCCCGTTGTCGCGGTCGCCTGCAGGGGAAATGAAAAGAACAAGAGCAAATAAAAATCCTCTTGGCTTGGATGGGGGAAAAAAAAGGAAGAAAAAAAAGAACACTGCGTGAAGTTAGCAGGCGAGTACACCGCGGGTGGAAACTTGGTTGAAACTTTAATGGACAATCCTGACACCAGGGGACAATCATCGTAACTGAACCTCGAGGGTGAAGTATACAGGAGATAACTTCAAGCCTGAAAGTTTCCTTCTTTCTCATTGTCTTCGATCTGGACTTGTATCATGCCACATTCCACTTCCGGAAATTATTTTTCCGTTATATATATATAAAATGTTAGTTGTTCCACTTGAGAAAAGAAAATATATGGTTCCAATTTACTTTTTCTGTTTATGTTTTTCTTTTTTTCATAAACAAACAAACCAAATATTTTTCTCTTTCTCAGTTTATAAATAAACCAATGCTCTTGTGGAAAATATATTTTCTCAAAAATAGGAAAATATTATTTTTTTACAAGATTGGAAAATTGTACTTAGAAATAAAGAATGGTCAAGATTTAAAAAAAAGAGAAAAATAATTGAAAAAAAGAGAAAAAATTGAAAATAAAAACATGATTGTTTAATTTTTTTACTAGATTTGGCAATGTCATAAAAAATAATAGACAAAAGAATTGTAAAATTGACAAAACATATTAGAGAGTTGACAAAAAAACTTTGCTAAATAGGCAGGAAAAAAAAATTTTTTCTCTCTAATAGAGTGCTAACGTGACGAACAGGGATATTACGCGTTTTACGCTAAGCGAGCAAAGGAAGTTAAAGCTGAAATGAGCCGGAAGAGTGGAACTGGAAATGATGCTAAGCAACTTAGATTAGCTGAATCTACTGACCTCGGCCATTTGGCACAATGCCAGGCTAAATTGTCACGACACTCGTCTACTTTTCTACACCTTTTTTTTAATCCCCCATTTTTCATCCGAATCACTAAACTTATTATTAATCTTCATTAACTATTCAACTGTAGAGAAAAGAGCGAAAAAAGAACATTTTTAATTTCCCCCTTTAACAACCGAATAAAAGTTTTCTTATTAAAACATTAAATTAAAATGTCCCGTCTTTAAATAAATAAATAAATAAATAAACAAATAAATAAAAAAATAAACAAACAAATAAATAAATATTAACCCTAAGCATTATAACAATAATTACAATAATTAACTTAATAATAATATAAATATTAAATAAATTGATAACTTTTTGTATCTTTAAAAATAAATATTATTTTAGTCAAGTTAATTAAGTTAGCTATAAAAATTCCTTTAATAAGAACTAAATTAACTAATTTTTGAAATTAACTAATTAATAACAAAGTGATCTTATTAATAATTAATAAAAGTTATTAACTATAATTAATATTTTAATTTTTAACCTTTAAGTAAATAGACTTAATAACTTATTTAGTAAAAAACTGAGTAATATTTCTAATACTAAAACAATAATTGACAAATTTTAAATAAAAATAATTGAAATAAATTTTTCTATATTAATTTATTCAAATATATGGGCAAAAATCTGAAAATAAAATACTTAAAAAAAAATTAATTATTAACTAATTTATTAAAATAATCATTCTTCATTGTTAATTCAAAAAAATTTTAATAAAATTCTGCACAAGAATTTAATTATTTTCATAAATAATATCATTCTTCGTAAGAATTCAAAATAAATAGTAAAATTTTTACTGTTTTTACTATTTTATTTTCAATAAATAGTGAAATTTTTAGTAGACAGTCAATTATTTTTAAACAAAATTCTAATAAAATTTCACGAAGGAATGCAATTATTTTCTAAAAATTTAAAAAATTCTTCTAAACAAATTAATTATTTTTTTAAATAGTAAAAATTTCTGCAAAAATTCAATTTTTTTAATAAACTTTCATTAAAGTATTCAATTTTGTTTATATGTTTAATAAACAAAAATTTTTTTTTTAATTTTTCGAAAAAGTTCAGTTATTTTCTAAAATTTTAATAAATCCTTCGAAACAATTATTTTTTTTAAATAGTAAAATCTTTTTTCAAATATTTTTTTAATCACTTTCTAAAATTTTAATAAACTCTAATAATTAAATGTTGAATTTCAGTTCTTAATAAATACGAATATTTTAAAAACTAGAAAAAAAATTGTTTATAAAATTCAATTATTTCTAAAAATTTTAATTAAAATTGTTTAAGAAACTCTATTATTTAAAAACAAATCCAAAAAAAATCTTTAAAAAGAATTTAATTAGAAATTTTTTAAAATAAAAAAAATTATTCGCGAGGATTTAACTTTTTTCTAAATAATAAAATTCTTTGACTGAAAATTAAAAATTCTTTTACTACTTCATATTCGTAAATATGTTATACAAATTAAAATTTAGAGAGAAGAAGGCAATAAATTAAGAAAATAATAAAAAGACAAATAATATTAATGAAATGTTAATGAAAATAATAAAATTACTATTATTATAAACATATTTATTAATCATTTAATATTTATTTATAATATTTACCGTTTTTACTATGAAACTTAATCAACCTAAAAAAGTTTGATTTTTTTTAAAGAGTTCAACTCGCTTGCGAGAGAACTTTCATGTCATCTGGACGGCAACTTCAAGAAACATAATGGCGCGAAATTCAAATTTGAATAAAGTAAGGAAAATTAAAAATCTGTGTTTATCATTTAATAATTGAAATTAACATTTAATTTAAAATTTCAAACATTTAATTATTGAATTTTATTAAAATTTTAGTAAAAATATTAAATTTTTTTGAAAAAATTTGATAACGAATTAAGAAAAAAATTGAATTTTTTTTTGTGAAATATTTTTTTAGAAAATAATTTAATTTCTGCACAGATTTTACTATATTTAAAAAGATATTTAAATTGTTTCGAAGGATTTAGTACAATTTTAGATAATAATTAGATTCGTTAGTGAGATGTTGGTATAATTTTGTTTGAAAATAACTGAATTTTTGCTAAAAATATTAATATTTATAAGTATAATTGAATTTTTACGAAGAATGGTTTAAGGTTTATAAAAATAATTAAATTCTTGTAAAGAATGTTATTAAAACATTTTATATTAACAAACAAAAATAATAATTAATCGCTAAATTAGTTAATTGAATTTCTGTAAAGTTTGAATCTGAAATTAAATTATTAAAAAAGTCATATTTATAATAATAATATTTTTATAAATAATAATATTATTATTAATATTAATAATAAAAAAAATAAAAAATAAAAATAATAGGTAACAAAATAATAATAATTATTATCAATAATAATATTATTTTTTGCTACATAAAAAAATTAAATAAGCGAAAAAATGTGCTTCTTCCAGTTTAAAGAATAAGGAAAACTAACGAGCAATAATAAAGGAATTGTCATTTCTCTTCTGCAATTTTCATTAGACTAAGAATAGAAGTTTTAAACGTGAAAATAACCCACTTTCTTTTGAAATGTTTATGGACCAAGAAACCTGCAGTTAAAATGTCTTGCATTTTTTATGAAATTTTATATTCCGTCAAGAGGCGCACAACAGCCGGCGTATTCTCCTTCATATATCTATATATACACACACACACACACTCATACTTATATAAAACTGTCTCGGATAAAAACAGAAACTCGAGTAACCTATTAAGAGTAATTAAAAAGAGTGAAAAAAAGAGATGAACAATTTATAACATTTTGTTAGTTTATAAATTATAATTTATGGATAAAAAATTTTATCCGGAATCTCAAGGAAGTTATTCTGCTTTTTTTTGCTCTCGAGAAAAATATTTCCTGTCTCTCTCTCTTTATTGTGCAATTTTTTTTCTAATTATTCATTTTGCAATAAATTGTAATATTTAAATAATTTTTTTTTGTCTCTCCTTCTTCTTCTTCATCTCCTTCGAAAAAGAAAAACGAAATTTATATCTTCTCATTCTCTCTCTCTCTCTTGAGAGATTTAAGTTTTTAAACACCCTACAAGATTACACCTACTAAATATCCGGGAGCTTTTATCTCTCTTAAATATCTTAAAGATTTTATCTCTCTTTTTATAGTACGAATGTGATATAACTGGAATAATTCCAGAAAAGATAATATAAAGTTTAAGCGCTGGTATTTTTACGTTTTGGAGACACAAGTCAGTTTTCGAGAGAAAGAGAAAGAAAGAAGGAGAGTGAGAGAAAGAGAGAGAGAGAGAGGGGAAAGGCAGTTCATCCAATTTCCCAGTGATAAATTTGTGGCAAATTGTTTTCGCGTTAGATTAGTTGGCGTCAGTGTCATTCTCTTATATTCTCCAAGGAGAGCGATTCTTCTTTTTTTTCTATACTGGAGAGAAATAAAACAGATGGTTTGGGAATTTTTTTTTCTTTTCTTTTTTTTTTTGTTTTTAAATCGCGGTTTCGTATATACTTATCTGGAGTTTCAGAGGTTAATCTCGGCGAATACCCTCCCGCCAAAGCGCATTATCTCCTTCTGACCCTCGGGTATCTTCGCCGGTCCGGACACCAAAACCGATGAAGACGCCATTTCACCAACACCAAGCGAAGTCTTCGACGCCACAGCCGCGGGCAACTTTTCAACTATCCTCAATAAATCTCAGGATTCTCTCCCCCACTCTCTCCTTCCTTTTTCACTCTCTATCACTCCTTTTACTCTCTCTATCTCTTTTTCACTCTCTTTCTCCTTTTTTCTCTCTCTTTCTCTCTTTGTCCCTGTTGCTCTATCTCTTTTTTGCTCTCTATTTTTCTCCATCCTATCTCTCTTCTCTTCTCTCTCTCTTTCTTTTTTTCTCAATCTCTCCATCTCCCTTTGTCCCTTTTTCTCTATCTCTTTTGTACTCTCTATTTTTCTCCTTCTCTCAATTTTTCTCTATCTTTCTCTTTTTTCTCTATTCCTCTCTTTGTCTCTCTTTTTCACTTTCTATTTCTCCCCCCCCCCCAAAAAAAAAGAGAAAAGAAAGAGAATTTTCAAACTCTTTAAGAAAATTTTTATCTCCATTTCTCTTCTTCTCGAGACAGAAGGAATGATCGAGGTGACTATATACTTATAGTCCGAGTGATTAAACTCGATTGCGAGAGAACTTTCATGCCATCTGGACGGCAATTTCAAGAGGTATAATGGCGCGAAATTCAAATTTTCTGGACTCTAATCACTCATTAAATTTGAATTAGCAAAAATAATCACCAATTTAAAAATTATTTATTGACTTTTTATTTTTCAAATTAGTAAATTCTTACCAATAAATTTGAAAAACTTATTATTTTATAGTACAATTTACTAATTTGGTAGTATTTTTACTAATAAATAACAAAAAAATATTATTTGGTAGTAAAATTTACTAATTTAGTAGTATTTAACTAATAATTTAAAAAAAAATTATTTGGTAGTAAAATTTACTAAATCAAAAGTAAAAAAGTCAGTCACTAATTATTCAAATTATTCGAAAATCCATAAAATTAAATATAAATTGGAAAATATAAACTTTAAATAATTTCGAAAAAAAATTAAATAATTAAACTGTTTCTAAAAAAATTAATTCCACAGAATTGTTCTAGTTGAAAGTACGACAAAAAAATTCTACTAAAATTAAATTATTTAAATACTAAAATAAATCATTTTTTGTATAAATAAATATTTATGAAAACCTACTCATAAAGAATTTTATAAATAAATTTTTTCAATGATTAAATTATTTCGGCGAATTTTAATAAAATTTATGAGAAATTAATTAAAATTAAATTAGTAGTTAGTAAATAATACAAATCATTTAATGGAGAAATTTTTTTTTTTAAATGATTGAAATTTTGCAAAAAAAAATTTATTCAAATTTTCGGAAATAACTAAATTTTAAAAAAGAATTTTATTATTTTTAAAGATAATTTCAATTTTTTGAAAATAATTTATTGCTAAGGAAGAATTTTATTATTTTTAAAGGTAATTTAAATTTTGGCAAGAATTTAATTAATATTTTTGAAAATAATTGAATTTTTAAGAAAATTAAAGATATGATTAAAATAGTGTTAAAAATAATTGAAATTCTGCAGAATTTTATTATTTATGAAAATACTTAAAAATACTGCGAAAATATTTAAATTGTGAACAATAATTTTTTTTTATAAAGATAATTGAAAATTTGACGACAATTTTAGAAAGCTTTTAAAGATAATTTCAATTTTTTGAAAATAATTGATTGCTAAGGAAGAATTTTATTATTTTTAAAGATAATTTAAATTTTGGCAAGAATTTAATTAATGTTTTTGAAAATAATTGAATTTTTAAGAAAATTAAAGATATGATTAAAATAGTGTTGAAAATAATTGCAATTCTGCCGAATTTTATTATTTATGAAAATACTTAAAAATACTGCGAAAATATTTAAATTGTGAACAATAATTTTTTTTTATAAAGATAATTGAAATTTTGACGACAATTTTAGAAAGCTTTTAAAGATAATTGAATTTTTGAGAAGAATTTTATTTATTATTAGAAATAATTGAATTTCTGCGATTATTTGCAACTTCTTAAAAATTTAATTTTTTATAGTGTTTTCACTTCTCAATTAAAATTCTTCTATAAATCCGTTATCTTGAATAAATATATATGTATTAAAAAAAGTATCTCATTTCAAAAGAATGTAATTAAAATTTTTTAAAAATTGTTCTACAAAATTTTTAATTAAAAAAACTGAAAAATTCAATTATTCAAATACTTTAATTTGAAACCTTATCAAAATTCAATTATTTCTAAAAATCCACGCTATAACGTTAAAAACATTAAACTATTGTTTATACTTTTAACTGAAATTCATTTTTTACTAATTTTTTAAAAAATTTACGAAAATTCAATTATTAAAAATTTTAAATACAAAAAGAAATAATAATTTATTGAATAATTGAATGTTTTTTTAAATTCTCATGAAGAATTTGGTCAACAAATTTTTGATTAATTAATTTCTTTGGACTAATTTTAATAAAATTTTTAAGAAAACTTATACATTTTTCTAGGAATTTGATTAAAATATTGTATGAAAAATAATGTAATTTCTCCAATGAATGTTATTATTTATGAAAATAATTGAATTACTGCGAAAAAATTTATATAACAGTTGTAAATATTTTGTTACGTCGGAAATGCAACTCAAGTATAAATCTTTAAGAATATTAAATAATTATATTCTTTTCATTAATTATTTTTGAGTCTAGATTTGCATCTCCTAACTAAGGAATGATTAAAATTGATTGAATATTTAAAATAAATTTAAAATATTTGAAAAATGTTGGAATTTATTTTCAACCTTTTGAAACTTTTATTTTGAAGCTTTATAATAAAGTTATAGAACATTCTTTATATTTTAGATAAATTTATCATGGATTCAAAAATAATTGAAAATAACTGAATTGATTGTTAAGATTAATTAAAATTAAATAAGAATTTTTTGAATGTTTAAAAGTGTTTATAAATAATTATATACAATAACTTTTGTATATGTATGCTACTATTACTATAATTAATATTATTGTTATTATTATTATTATTATTAGTATTAATATTATTCTTATCATTATTATTACTATTATTATTATTATTATTATTATTATTATTATTATTATTATTATTATTATTATTATTATTATTATTATTATTAATATTATTACTATTATTATTATTACTTTTAGGATGTGAATTTTCTCTCTTGGAAAGTTTGTTTCTGCTTTTCTTTTTTTCGAGAGTGCTGAATATTCATTTGTCTATCTCTCTGTCTCTCTTGTGAGAATTGTATTTCACTTGTAAGTACAGCACAAGCTCTGGTGAGTATTGTTGGTCCCAATACATCTTTCTGTCTCCCATTGCACAGATGTTGTTCCTCCGTTCACTCTCTTTCTTCTGGTCTTCCGCCTTTCCTATCCACCCTTCATCCTGAAACGATCCTTTTGCTTTAGTGCGACTGCTATACCACAACCCAGTTTCTCATGTCCCCTTCTTGCAACCCCCCCCCCCTTACCCTTTAGCTACCAGGAACAGGATATATATCTTTTACAATGGACCCGACAACACACCTAACACACCATCATCCTCTTTCGATCTCCTATTTGTGATTTTCAAAATAACAATTTTTTCTTGTTTTTTCGTCTTCTTAAATTCTTATTCGAATATTTTTCGCACTTTTCCACCAGTTTTTGTTTGTTTGTACGTTTTGTATTTTTTGTACACTTTGTATTTCTTGTACGTTTTGTATTTCTTGTACTATTTGTATTGTTTGTACATTTTTCAAACAAGAATACAGTTTAAAAATTCTGAAAAATATCTCGGGGATCGAACACCTCAACCTACTGCACCAAAGACCGAGACACTAACCACTACGCTACGATTACATTCGATTTCAAAAGATAAAAGAATCAACCCTAAAAATTCCATATTCACAATGACAGTCTCAATAAATACAAAATGATATAAATAAATACAATAATTAAATATAAATAAAGTAAATAAACACAATTAATAAATATAAATAAAGTAAATAAATAAAATTAACGAATGAATAAATACAGTTCGTGATAAATTAACAAAAAGAATAAAAGATTCCACACTTTCGAATTCCAGAATAAAAAATTCGAGCAAATCACTAATGGAAGCGACAGTTTCAATATAAATAAAAAATTAGTGGTAAAACACGGGGGAAAAAATTCAGGGCGCAGAAATAAAAGTAAATAAAATATTTACCAAAAAATAAATTAAATAAGTAAATAAAAAAATTAAATAAGTAAACAATTAATTAAATCGGTAAAAAATATATTATATGAGTAAAAAATGTTAACTACGTAAAAAATATAAATTTAAATAAAATTCCACATAAAGCTGAGCAAAAAAATATTTCCGAAAGAAGGGGATTTTTTTCCAATTCTTTAATAATGCAAAGAAAATGTTACAACTGTGATAAATTGACTATTTACTTCAATAAATAAATAAACACCCAAAAGGGGATTATTGTAAGGGAAAAACGTGACGGAATTAAAAATATATAATACATTATTGTCAACATTAAGCAAAAAGGCAAAAAAAAAGAGTTGGTCTCCTTTTAACATTTGGAAACTAAAGCGTCTTTAATCCTTGGTGAAAAAAACCCTAGTCGTTAAAAGCAAAATTTACGTAAGAAGCTTATCGGCTCATGTGCTACAAAAAATAAATAAATAAAAACACATTTTTAACCTCAATGATGGAACTTAATAAGCTTAAATTCGAATGAAAAAAAGTCTCTTTTAATGGTCATTTAAAGAGTTTAAGGTAATTCACTCATTCATTAGTTTTGACTGCAAGAGATTATTTACAATATTATTTTGATTAAACTTTGAAATTCTTTCAAATTTTCGAATAAGAGTAAAAAAATTGAATTATATCAAATTTCAATTTCTTTCAAACTATTGAATTTTTAGCTTTTACAATTCATCTTCTTTTATTTGAGAAAAGATATTTTTTACTTTTTTTCTTTTATTATTTTGTGTTTACATTTATTTTTTTATTTATTTTTATGAAAAACTTTTTATAAAAAATTAAATTTTGAATTTTACTGCATTATTTGAATATTCAGAATACTCTAAATAATAATTGTCATTAATTTACTAGTAGAAATTACTAATTTAAAAATTAAAAAGTCCGTCACTAATTGAAAATTTGAAATTATTAAATATTTTTAATAATTCAAATTTAGAAAGTTGGAGATTTTTAAGTATTAATTAATAATAATTATTATTAAACGCGGTGTTCCATTTATTATTTTTTAAATTAAAAAACTTTCTATTTTCCAGAATAAACATTATTTTTTGAATGATTACAGATTAAAAATTTAAAGAATTCACTTATTAAGTACCTAATACCTATTAAAAATTCTTGTTTATTATTATTTAAAAATTTTAATAAATTTTTTCCAAGGATATCCTTAGTCTCATAAATAATATTTTTTAGAGCAATTCAACTTTTTCAAAACAATTTCAATAAAGTTTGTTGAAAGAATAGAATTATTTTTAAAAATATTAATTAAATTTGATTATTTTGAAGAATTTTAATATAAATTTAAATAATTTTCCAACATTTTGATGAAATTCTTTTTAAAAAAATTATCATTTTCAAAATTTTTGATTAAATTCCTACAAAAAATTCTATTATTTTCAAAAAATTCAGATAATATTCCTCGAAACAATGCAATTATTTTTATGAATTTGTAAAATCCTACACGAAAAATTCAAGTATTTTTATAAATAAGAAAATTCTTTAAAGAAATTCAATTATCATAAATAATAAAATGTTTCGGAAAAATTAACTTATTTTCCTAAATAATAATATGTTTCGAAAGAAATAAATTATTTTCAATACAATTTTAATAAAATTTCTCATTATTGTAATTTAATTACTCGAGATTATTTTTAAATATAGAATTTTTAAATTCAAATATTTGTAAGAGTGTTAATTAAAAATTCAATAATTTTCAAACAATTCTTATAAAATATCTCGAAACAATTATTTTCAAAATTTTCATTAAAAATTGTATTAAAAAATTTGATTTTTTTACAAGATTCAATGAAATTCTTTTAAAAAATTCTGATTATTTACAAAAACAATAATAAAATTGTTTAAAAGAATTTAATTTTCCATGAATATTTTTAATATGAGTGAATAGGAAAATTTAAATAATTTTATAGAATTTTAATAAAATTCTTTCCAAGAATTAAATTATTTTCAATAGAATTTTTATAAAATTCTTTCCCTGAATTAATTTATTTTTAATAGAATTTTAATAAAATTCTTTCCAACAATTAAATTATTTACAATAGAATTCTAATTACCTTTTTACTAAAGAATTTAATTATTGTAATTGTAATAAGATCCTAAAAGTTCTGAACGTTCAAATGAACGAAATTTATTTATTTCATTTGAAAATTGAATTTTCATTGCAATTATTTTGCGACACTATCCGAAAAATTAATTACTAAGATTCTAAACGTAAAATTTCAGTATTTAAATTTTTTTATATTTAGTAATTTATTAAAACATTAAAAATAATATATTTCGTTCATTTGAACGTTCAAAACTTAAAGATGATATTGTGATTCAATTTTTTTGAAATAATTTTATTATTCTTTTAGATTTTAATAAAATTCTTCCAAAATAATTGAATTATTCGCATAAATAATTTTTCGAAAGAATTCAATTATAAATAAAAAAATGATTACCGAAGTTACTAATCTTTTGAGACATTTTAATAAACTTCTTTCCAAATTTAATTATTTTCATAAATACCAATATTCATCACAAGAATTTAATTAAGTTTTAAAATTAATAAACAATTTAATAATAATAATAATAAT
The DNA here is from genome assembly GCA_032872475.1 of Leptopilina myrica (nomen nudum). Taxonomy (NCBI): domain Eukaryota; kingdom Metazoa; phylum Arthropoda; class Insecta; order Hymenoptera; family Figitidae; genus Leptopilina; species Leptopilina myrica (nomen nudum). Next base: position 25,987,397 of record CM065465.1, on the reverse strand, counting down.
AATAATAATAATAATAATAATAATAATAATAATCATAATAATAATAATGAAAATAATTATAACCGATTTTTTAATTCTCTTGCTTTATTCGAATTTGAATTTCGCGCCAATACAACTCTGTAAGTTGCCGTCCAGACGGCGCTGGGGTTCTCTCACAAGCGCAAAAGTACCAAGAACGAAAAAATCAGTAAATATTAATTTGAAAGGAAAACAAAGATCTTTTTCGATTAAATTAAAGTCAGTTATAATTTACTACTCTTAGAAATGATTAATTACGATTACAATAACGGTTATCTATCATCGAAAAGAGTAATAATAAGAAATGAAAAAATCAAAATCTCCACCTGAGTACTTGAGGACAATATATCATGTTTGAAATTTACTTTCAAGTGTTGGAGAAACATAATTTCAAAAGAGTGCTTACCTTGGTGATTTAGCTCGCACTTGAATGAATGGCCAGGAGAATATTTCTCTTCAACTTTAATATAAAGTAGTCTATGGATGACATTTCCAGAGAGTGGATATCTAAGCGCGCGCGGCGGGAATGAAACGATCATTCTCTCTCTTTCTCTCTCTTAAGAAGTTCTTAGGATCGATTTTTGACGAGGTGCTCTGTCCCATAATGTGTTCCTGACCTACCCCGAAGCAGGAATTGAGGTCGTAAAGGAGTTTTTCATGGCGACACAACGAAAGGCTATTATCGTTCTTACGTTGGATAAACGCGTGCATTTTATCATCAACTTTGTATCGTTAAGTTACATGTATACCTTCCCATTTTATGGTCGTTCTAGTCTCTAGAGTCACCACCACTACCACTAACTCCCTCTCTCTCTTGCCCCTTTGGCAAAACACGAATGTCTCCTAGTACTCGCATTCCTATTGGATATGTGAATAGTCACCTTTTCAGAGTCAGCAGGTCGTTCCAAGTGCCTTGGGCGTAAACTATTCTTCACTTGAAGGCCATAAAATCGGCTTACCACGATACATTCTGCGAAAGAAAACTTTCCTGATACCAGAGTTTCCTTTTTGGAAGATATAGAAAAACTTGGACGAGGTATTAGTTCTCTTGCAAGCGCAAAAAAAGGGTTTTCTCCTTTTTTGCGCTTGCGAGAGAACTGCGGCGCTATCTGAGCTGTACTGAAGGGGGTTTTAGTTGAGGCGCCTTGCCGTCCAGATAGCGCTCGGGTTCTCTCGCTAGCGCCAGTAATGAGAAGAAATTAAAGCGTCCTGCCGTTCAGATGGCGCTCGAGTTCTCTCGCAAGCGCTAATAAAGGCTGGTGAATTCGTCACTAAATTAAAGAAGAATAATAAATATTTCCAAAAACGAAACAGTTCTAGAAAAAATAGTTCTAGAGAAAATAGTTCTAGATAGAAAAAGTGGTTCTAAATAGAAAAAGAAGATCACTTAGTCACTACAGTCTCCTTTTAAAATCCAAATATCAATCGACAAGAAAAATTACAAAAATCCTCTCTCTGAATTTTCCCCCTTTTTCTTTAATTTACTTCCATAATTGCAAATATCGGTTTGAGCGAAAATGATTTGTCGATTTTATTTTCGATTCCTTGACGTGCGTTGTCTCGTTTTTATTTTCACTCAATATATATTGACTGGTCTCTCTCTCTCTCTCTTTCTCTGTACATCTCAATAATCGAAAATCAGCTTACATTGAGACTCACCGCAAAAGGTGAATTCCTTCGGGAATACGACAGGTTGGTTGGTTGCTCACGATTGCAATTCGTCGGTCCAGCGACCAATAGCGAAGCCTCTTACCAACAAAATGAAATCGGACGATGCAGCAAACAAGACAAGTACAATCAGAAATGAAGGAGACCGGAAGACACGGATTTAATTGTTAATTAGTAATTTCGCATCGAAACGCAATTAAGTTCAGGGACTAATTTCATTTCTCTCTCTCTCTCTCTCTCGCACTCTCTCTCTCTCTATTCCTCGTCATGGTAATAATACTCAAACGGCTAGCAAGATTTTGTTTGTCTTCATCTCTCACATTACAATTTATCCTATATATAGTTGTTAATAAACTTTGTTAAACTAATAAAATCTTTATAATAATTCACTGGAGGGGAAAAATACTAACGATCAAAATTCAAAAATCTAAATATTTAAAAATAATGGAAAATTTTATAATAAAAGGTAACAATAGTAGAAAAAATAAAAATACTAACAATTAAAAATGCTAATAGTGAAAAAAAATTAAAATACTAATAATAGAAAAATATTAATCGTAATAAAATAATAAAAATACTACAAAACATTAAATAACATATTGCTAAATAGTCTTCAAATTTATCTAAAAAAATCAGTAACATTTCAAAGAAAAAATAAGAAACTTAAGGTGCTAAATTGATGTACCACTGTTGCAGTCGCCCTGCATTGAACAAAAATTATTTGATTCAATTAAATAAAATTGTTTGTAAAATATTTATTCGATTTTAATAATTTTTATTTGGATCTAATACATATTAGTTGCTTCAAACAATTTTTATTTGGATCTAATAAATATTTATTTGCTTCAAACAATTTTTATTTAGATCTAATAATTATTTTTTTGCTTCAAAAAATTTTTATTTGGATCTAATAAATATTTATTTGCTTCAAACAATTTTTATTTGGATCTAATAATTATTTATTTGCTTTAAAAAATTTTTATTTGGATCTAATAAATATTTATTAGCTTAAAATATTTTTTATTTGAATCTAATAAATATTTATTTCCTTCAAATAAATTGAATTATTTTGAATAAAATAAATCTTAACTCAGTCAATAAAATAATGAATTGATTTTAATAAATGAATTTATTTAATACAAATATAATGAGTTATTTGAAACAATTAAATTATTTTATCGCACCAAATAAAGTAAATTATTTAATTCAAGTAATGCATTATTTAATGTAATGTTTTATTTTATAGAAACAAATAAAAAATATTTGAATCAAAGAAATAACTTAGTAAAACTTATTAAATTTTATTTTTTTAACAGTATAAAACTCTATTATATAAATAATAAATATGTGTTAAATATATTAGGAATAAAAAATATTTTAAGATTCATAATAAATTTAAATTATTTTATAAAATAAAAGGTAAAAATAGTAGAGTTAAATTCCTTACGCTGAAACCAAGAGAAATTTAAAATTTAATTTTGACTTTTGGGAAAAACAACGAAATTATGACATTGTATGATTTTGTTTCTAAATATATGCCAGTTTATTATCTATATATTAAAAATATGTTGATAACTGAGCCAGAAATTTTTTTGCAAACACGAAATTCATCAAGGCCACTGTAGATAATGAACTCAAGTTATTACTGTTTTAAATACATTTTATTTTTTATACACATATTTTCTCTGTTTACTGTAAAGTAAATTAATAATTCACGACTGAAAAAAAACAATTTTCTATGTAATTAAATTTACGTAATTGTGACGCGCTCCTAAAAAAAGGTACTTTAAACGAAAATAATTTTAGGGTATGTTTACAATTGTTTAAAGTAAACGTACAGAATGGGATTCAATTCCTGTTACTAATTTTTTTATTTCGAATTCTTCTTTACATTCAAATTCAATAAAAACTGGTTTTAAATTTAAATAATTAAAAAAGAACATTTAATTATGGTAAATCTAATCCAAACATAACCTATAAATTCGTACCTTTTTAGGGAACGCGTCATATTTATAAAGAAAAATATTTCAAAATTCAAACTGAAACTTGGATTAATTTTTATTTTAGATGAAATTACCTCAAAGTTTGTAACATTTGAACAAATTCAATTATTGTAATTTTAATTCTATTTTTTTGAAATAATTTTTTTGTACAAATAATAGGTTTAGTTCTGTCAATTTTTTATCTTTTTGAATTTATTTCTATTTTCGAATAACTAATTAATAATTAGTTTTAGTTCTGTCAATTTTTAATCTTGTTAAATTTATTTTTATTCTCAAATAAATTTGAATATGGCAAAAGTTATAAAAAATAATTTTTAAAACTACAATACAATATTTTAGTAAAATGTGTGTCAAAGGTCCTCGGCTTTTGAAAGTAAATTTATTTAAAAAATCACAATTTCCAAAATTATCATTGAATGACAAGGTAAAAAAATACGAATCTTTTAATTTTACATGTACAATTCGGTAAAAACTATAGATAAAAATTTTTTTAATAAAAATTTTTATTTAAAATTCCACCTAGAATACTTTATAAATTATATAAACAAGTATTATTTAATTGTTTAAAACTTTTTCGCGTATAGCTATCAACATATTTTATTTAATAATTGTAGATTATAAACTAGTTTATACTGTCGAACAAAAATAATAATATTGGTAAGGAAAAATAATTATATTCTTTCTTTAACTAAATTTGAGAACAGTAGTGTGAACAGAAAAATGTTAAAAATTTTCTATTATTTCCTTTTTCTTTCAATTATTGTCAAAGGACAATTAGTACAGGCGAAAAAGGTTTGTTTAAATTGTATTGTTAAATTATAGAATAGTTATATTAAAAATTATAAGATATAATGATGAATAATAAAAATTAATATTTTAATTATTAGATTAAAATTAATTAAGTTTTGCGCTTAAAATATATTTTTTTTGTCTAGGAAAAAAAGAATACCTATGTTCCTACAGTTTTTAAATCAACACTTACAGGTTACAAGATAGAAAAAAACAATAATGTAATTGAAGATAAAGGAAATGGTTTATTTCAGTGGAAAAAAGATTTGACAGAGGGAAAAGAAGGACTTCAAGTATATAATTATTGTTACTTGAAATAAATGATTTTTCCAAAGAAACTTCTCCACTTAAAACTTTAAAACATTTTGAATTTTAAATTAAAACAAATATTAAAATAAAAAAATTTTTTCACTAGATTTCCGGTACACATGAAAATTTTGATATTCCGGTTGAAGATTTCTGTAAAAAAGAACCTCAAACTGTATTTCCATCAATGTTACAACGATTTCTTGGAATTGAAGAGTGTCCAATAAAAAAGGTTAATTATTCCAATTACTTTTTATTATATTATTTTAATTGATTTTAAATATTAGGAGAAGAATTTTTTTTCTCAAAAATATAATTCTTAAAATGAAATACGAAAATTTTAGGATTCGATCTCCCTGATGACAAGTATTTTCTCAAAACCTACTCGAAAAACAAAATCAAGATGCGATGAACCAGAAAATCAAATTTTTAAATTATATGACAAGGAGGAGCAGAAATTCATCATGACCTTTAATATAAGGCAGGAAGACATAAAACTGGGAGCATGCTCTTGACCGATACGACAATAAATTAATAAACTTGTTTATATAATTTATAAGGCATTGTACGTGGAATTTGAAATTCAAATTAAAAAAAAAATTGTCGACAATTTTTACCGAATTCTATGTGAAAAATTAAAAGATTCTTATTTTTTTTATCTTATTATTGAATGAAAATTTTTGAAATTGTGATTTCAATGAATTTAAATAAATATTTTTAAATTTTAAACATAAAAAATAAATCTTAAATCTTAAATTCGAAAATTAATTTAGAAATTAAGATTTATTTTTCTATGTTTTAGTTATATTTTACTAATTTTTATTTCCATTCTATTTACAAATTTTAGTCAAATGAAAATTAGAAATAAATGCAAAAATAGCACAAAAAATGCATATTTCTTTTTATTTTCCATACTCAAATTTATTTGAGAATAGAAATAAATTCAAAAAGATACAAAAAAAAATTGACAGAACAAAGACTTTATTTTTTCCCTACGCACTAACGTTTCTTGCTCACTATCAATATTATCGATAATTATAATACATTTTTATTGTATTGAATGTTCATAAATTTTTTCGTGCAAAGGAAAAATTTATTTAATTTCTCCTTACTTATACCAGAGAACAGTTCTATCAACAGAAAAATGTTAAAAGTTTTCTTTCTTTTCATTGCACTTTCAATTTTTATCTGTGGGCAATCGGCGTCAGCCGCTAAGGTTTATTCAAATTATTGAATTGTTATTTTTATACTGAAAATACATAATACTTGAATTTAAATATACATAATTAAATTTTCTAAATTTAAGTAAACTAAAAATATAGAACTTAATTTTTATTTCAAATTAACATATACAAAAGGGAGTATTTAAAATTTATTTCTTTTTTAATTTAGAAACAGAAAAACATTACTGTACCTCTAGTATTTGTAGCTAAACTTTTAAATTATAAAATTGAACCTAAGAACAATGTTCTCATAGAAAGAAAAAATGGTTTGATTCAATGGATAAATAACGTGAAGGAAGGACCAGATGGGTTCGAGGTAAATTATTTGAAAAATATAAATGTTATAAATAAATAAATAAAATAAAAATAATAATAGTAATAATAATAGTTATAATAATAATTAATATAATACAATAAAATTTATTCAGATTTATCTAATTGAGGAAGGAAGTGTTGAAAGGTACATGGTAGGTCTCGATTTATGTTTTGAGAATATTGAAACATGGTTTCCATCAATGACAAGGCGATTCTTAGGAATTGAAACGTGCCCAATTTCGAAAGTATTTACTTATAAAATATATGGAAAATAATTTTAACTCTTTTTGTTTCTTTGTTTTTTAATTTTAATAATTTTAATAATTTTAAACTACATTGATAAATTTACACATTTTTTTAAGGACAAAATATTTTTTCAGTCAAGCCTCACCATGATGTCAAGACAGTACTCAATTTCAATCAAAAATAAAAATAATTATTGTCCTCCAAAACCTTACAATCTTTATACTTTGGAATTGTTAGAAAAAAAGTCAAAGAAATTGATTATGTCGTTTAAGATAAAAACAGAGGAACTGAGACTTGAACCCTGCAGCAATTAAATCAAAAATGCGAGTATAAAATATTTGAAAAAAAAATTAAATCAAATTTTACTAGAAGTTAAAAATAAAATTAATTTTTTGTACAAATGTTACAAACTTTGGGGTAATTTCATCTAAAACAAAAATTAATCCAAGTTTCAGTTTGAAATATTTTTCTTTATAAATATGACGCGTTCCCTAAAAAAAGGTACGAATTTGTAGGTTATGTTTGGATTAGATTTATCATAATTAAATGTTCTTTTTTAATTAATTAAAATTAAAACCAGTTTTTATTGAATTTTAATGTAAAGAAGACTTCGAAATCAAAAAAATTAGTAACAGGAATTGAATCCCATTCTGTACGTTTACTTCAAACAATTATAAACATAACCTAAAATTGTTTTCGTTTAAAGTACCTTTTTTTAGGAGCGCGTCACAATTACGTAAATTTAATTACCTAGAAAATTGTTTTTTTTAGTCGTGAATTATTAATTTTTGTTTACAGTAAACAGAGAAAATATGTATATAAAAAAATAAAATGTATTTAAAACAGTAATAACTTGAGTTCATTATCTACAGTGGCCTTGATGAATTTCGTGTTTGCAAAAAAAATTTCTGGTTCAGTTATCGACATATTTTTAATATATAGATAATAAACTAGTATATATTATGAAACAAAACTAATTATATATAGCTTAAAGAAAAATAATTTTATTCTTTCTTTGTAACTACACTCGAGAAATGTTGAAATTTTTCTACTTTTTTGTTGCTCTTGCAATTATTTTTAATGGACAATCAGCATCGGCCGCTAAGGTTCGTAATTATTATTAAATTTTCACTAATTCTTTCATCAAATATGATGATTTTTTCATTAACATTTGACTTGAAAATTTTGTCTAGAAAAAGAAGCCAGTTATTGTTCCTGTAGTTTATAGTTCAAAGCTAACAAGTTACAAGATTGAACCAAACAATAATGTAATTGAAGATAAAAAAAAAGGTTTAATTCAGTGGAAAGAAGAAGTAAAAGAGGGGAAAGATGGACTTCAGGTACAATTTTTTACTTTAAATAAATAATTATTTTTTTTTAATAATGAATACATGAAATATTTCGAATACTTGAAAATATTTGACTTGAAAAAAGAGAAAATATTTTAATAAAAAACTTTTTTTTTATTAGATTTACAATGAATATGAAGGCGAAGATGGTGAGATTGAAGATTTGTGTATAAAAGAAGCACAAACTATATTCCCAACAATTATACAACGATTCCTGGGAATTGAAAATTGTCCAATAAAACAGGTTAATTATTTTACTATTAATTATTAATCTCTATATAAAGTAAAGATATTTTTATTATTTTATCGACCAGGTGATAAAATTTAATTGTTTGTATATTAATTATTATAATTGATTCTAAACATTTTTGAAAGAAATGGAAATATTTTTTATTCTCAAAAATATATAATAACTTTTTACTAAAATGAAAAATGTAAATATTTCAGGATTCACTATCCTTGATTACGACAAATTTCTCAAGACCTGGCCAACAATCGAAAGACAACTGCGGAAAGCCACAAAATTTAATTTTTAAATTATTCGATAAAAAGCAGAAAAAATTCATTATGACCTTTAATATAAAACAAGAAGACATAAGACTCGAACCATGCAAATAATTTCAGCAAAACCATTTACATTTCTGTAAATTTTTATTATTTCCAAAAATATTTAAATGTTGTCGCAGAATGTTATTAGATTTTTTTTAAGAAAGACTTGAATTCTTTTGGAAAATTTCATTAAAATAAATATTCAAAATTGAATTTCTGAGAAGACTTTTATTTCTGTTACAAATTATTGAATTTTTCGAAATAGATTTTGTAACTTCAACAAATCCAAGTTTTGTAATTGGCATCCCGATTTAAAAAATTTTTTCTTTGATCATTTATTTAAATGCTGCTTGTTAAAAAATAATACTAAAGAAAGTGCTAAATTTTCTTTTGTCCAATTTTTGATCCTTTATAAGAAAATCAAATTTTACTGCTCGTTTAAAAGTTCAACACTTTAGTTGAAAAAAAGAATATACAAACGCTACACTTTTCTCTCGGTTCGTTTAATATTAAAAAAAGGTTACCAATTTTTTAAGTATACATGACCGACAAATTTTTTAAGGAAAAAATTCTTTTTATAAAATATATATAAGAATTTTCTCTTTTTTTTCTAAATTGAAAATAATAAAAACTAACTGGAAATTCAAGCGAAGATATAACGATTTTATAATAGCAGAATGACATTTATTGATCGATGTTGATTAAATTATTTCTCCAAGTGACAAATACAGAGAAAAATTTATTTCCGGATATTGTGCTGCTTTTAAAAAGTGCTTTTTTATTGTCAATATTGTCAGTGGTGAAACAAATGTCCCGGGAGAGATTATCAATAAAATAGAAAAAAAAGAACTTCTTTTAGAATTGGATTTTTTTAATATAAAAATTAAACATTCGACACAAATTAGTATCGATAAAAAGTTCGTAATTTTTATTTGAAAAAAAATAATAACTTTAGAAGTAAATAGCAGTGAGTTTAAATTGAATTGAATTAGTTCAAATTTTTTCCGTGCAGACGGCGCTCGAGTTCTCTCACAAGCGCAAAAGTAAACCATTTTCTTTTATTTATTAATAGATAAACCAAAAGTTTATGCTCCCAAAAATATTTAATTTCAAATCTAATTTATTTGGTAAAAAAAAACGAAATTTAAGAAAGAAGAAAATTGTTATAAATAAAAAAGTAAATAAAAAATCTGATTTATTTGGTAAAAATAGAAAAAAAGAAAAAGAAGAAAAAAGAAGTTTGAAATAAAAAGAAAATTGTTATAAATACAAAAAATGTATTTTGTACGAATTAGTGACTCAACTAATAAATTTAATTGCGACGATTTGCCGTCCAGATAGCGCTGGGGTTCTCTCGCAAGCGCAAAATGTTGAGAAAATTTCGTATCTAAATTTTAAATGCGGAAAGAAAATTTTTCGAAACGAAAGAAGGGGTTTTAACTTTAAAAAAGTTGTAGTGAATAAAAACAAGTAATATATGTAAAAAAATGAAGAAACTAAATTAAAAAATATTGTTATAAATGAAAAAAAAATTAGTAAATAAAGAAAATTTACTGTAAATAAAAAAGTAGTTTAAGAAAAAAAATCTAAATAGGTAAAGAAATTAAAAGATAAATTAAAAATTAAAAATAAAAAGATAACTGTTTAAAAAAAGTAGGTAAAGAAACTAAAAATAAAAAAAGTAAATAAGACGGAACAAAAAAATTAAATACAATAAATTCTTATTAAAATCTGATTCTAAATAAAAAAAATTAATTGATAGAAAAGTATTTCTAAAATAAAAAATACAAAAATACCAAAAAATAAGTAAATAGAAAAATACCTAAAAAAAATGAAATAAACAAAAAAAGAGTTAAACTAAGAAACGAAATACCTCTTCTAAATAAAGAAATCCGAAATTTCATTATTTTATGAAGAATAACCTGCTTTAATAAAACGCTCTCTATTTTTTTTAAGGATATAGAGAGAAAGAGAGTCTCTTTGGACAATTTTAGTAAAAGTATATATGTTCTAGCTTCACTGCTGAAGAGCTGTTTGAAATTGCCCGACTAATGATGCACTTAGCCTACTTCTCGTTTGTACACAGTTGGGTTTCTGAATCGCAATGTTTGAACAAACAAGAAAGGTTAAATGTAAATCTCCCGAGAACAAGGGTCCGTAAATTTTCATTTATTTCGTTTAAAGAAAACGGCAAAAAAATAAAAATGCATTTTAATTAACAAATTTTTTTCTTTTTTTTTACTTCGTTGCGCAAGAGATTTGTCATTTCTCATTTTCATTGTAAATTTATCATTTTAAATATGCAGCGGAAAGGAGAATGTGAATCACAAAAATTGCAAATGTGGGGGGAAAAAAATATTTTTTTCTGTAGTTTTATAAATTAAATATTTTTTTCTATTTCTGCTTAAGATATTTTTTCTGTTTATCTCAATATATTTATAGACTTTCTGCAAGAAAATTCTGTAAATATTTGATTAAAATCGTATTTAGAGGGAGTAAAACAAATTTTTTTTGACTCTGCGAATTAGCGCTTGTGAGAGAACTCCAGTGTTGTGAAAATTCGGTTATAATTCGTTTGGTTGGAACTATTTTGCAATTTCCAATGATTACTTGTCGTAAATCTGTAAATATTGGATTAAAATTGTATCAAGCGGGAGAAAAATAACATTTTTGTTTCTGAGAATTAGCGCTTGTGAGAGAACTACAGCGCCGTCTGTACGAAAAAAAGCAGTAATTAACGATTTTTACTTCTGAATGTCGACTCGTAAAAAATCTCACCGAATTCCACGCTCTGCGGAAGCGTCACGAACTATTTAGTTGCGACGCTTCTCCGCACAGACGGCGCTGGGGTTCTCTCACAAGCGCTAATTCGCAGAGCCAAAAAACTCGTTTTCCTCCCGCTGAATACAATTTTCATCAAATATTTCTAGAATTCCTGCGAATAACCATTGGGAAACCTAAAATAACTCCCAAGAAACGGATTTTAACCGATTTTTTCTTTTTCCCAGGGGGTTTTAATTCAATATCACCAAAATAAGTGAAAAACGACTTTTCTCGCACGCGAGAAAGCTGAAAAAGTCGTCTAATGAAACGGGAGAAAGGTAATTTGACCCAAAACTTATTACCACACGGCATTTCGAAAACTAGAAACCAATTCAGTTAGAAAAGACAAAAAAAAAGCTGCACGTGTTTTTCTAGAAGCTAACTTATTGAAAATGACGTGCGGCAAGAGAAGGAAAAAAATCATTTTTCTCTCTCTCTCTCTCCCTAACAAAGAGAAAAGTGAATCAACAGCTAAAAATCGGGGAAACAATACAAAGAGAGTCAAGATGACGCTATGATAAAAGAAAACCAAGTCAGAAAATATGGGAGGGGCCCCATGTTGTTTGAACACAGCAGAGCTTGAAGCACGAAGGGGGTTTTCTCAGCCCTCTCCGATTCAACATTAATTATCAGACATCTTATCAGAGTCGCGGAAGTGTGAGCCGCCCCCGCACGAGTCTTACGTGCGATTTAATCGCAGTCAGAATAGGAAAAAAAAGGAGAGAGAGAGAGAAAAAAAAACCTCGACATGCTCCGATGGAAGCGTGATCGATTCAACGTCAGTTTGCCTTCCACCGGAAACTCGTCAGAAAAAAAACCCCCGAGAAGGATTCCCTCCTTCTTCTCAAGTCACAGAGACTTTATCGAGTGCCAACTTGGATTATTAGCAAACTTTTTATTTTAGGGCTTGCAAAAATTAACATTTTTCTTTAAGTTCGACCGACTTTCTTTTTATTCTCATTAAGGACTTTTTCGCCAAGAAATTTTTTTCTTCTATTTTTTTTTGAAGAAATTTACTCTGCTAAAAATTGACTGTAAGTGGTTTGATAAATCAAGAATTCTCAAAATGGTCCCTTGGAAAAACAATATTCGAAGTAAACTTCAGTTCTTGACGAGAAGGAAATTTAAACAGAAATTTATTTTCATTTCGAGATGAAAGAACTGATGAAGCGAAAGTATTTTTTAATCAGAATAGTTTTTTTAATTTACGACTTTAACTTTCAAATGAAGAGATTTTTTTTTGAGCCAAGAAAGGAAAATTTACATTTTTAATAAAATGCGGAACAAAATGTTTCAATGCTCTGCGAAAAATATAATAAAGTTTAAATTAAATTTATTCGACAAATATTTGCTTTGTTTGAAGAGTAGATTCAAATAAAGGGAAACTATTATTTTTCTACTTAACAAAATTTTAATAAAAAATATTCTTTTTGAAAAACTAAATTAACTTAAAAAAACATTTAGTTGAGGCGCTTTCCATCCAAATAGCGCTGAGGTTCTCTCACAACCGGTAATTCAGACAAACAAAATTTTGTAACTAAATTCTAAACCAAGGACAAAATTGTCAATAAAAAACTGGTTCTCAATAAGGAAAGAAATTGTAAATAAAAAAAGTAGTTAAAAAAAGCAAATGATGAAAAAAACCAGTTGGTAATTAAAAAAAGTAGTTCAAAATATAAAAAGTATTTCGAAAAGAAAAAATAATTCTGAATAAAAAAATCCATCTAATAAAAAAAGGCATAAAAATAATTCTGCATAAAAAATAAATTCCAAATGAAGAACTATTCGAAGTAAACTACACTTTTCTCGTCGAAAGAAATTTAAAAAGAATTTCATTTCCAATGCAACGAAAAAAAAGATAATATAGCGAAAGTATTTTATAATCAGAATAAGAAACTCATTAATTTTATTTTAGATTACGAACAAGAGAAATTATTTTTTTTAACTAATAAGTAAAGAAAGGAATATTAAAATAATTACTCTAATTTTGAGAAATTTATTATCCGTATAATGAATACGCTTACAGATTAATAAAAAAGAAACGACCAAGATTTTAACGTCCACTAATTTCTCTTCCCTCACATAAAAAACAAAATAATTAACAAAAAAGCAATAATTTTATTTAAAAAAAAAAATTTTTTTTCGTTACATTTTGTACTTAAAAAATACTTTACTCTAGTTTTAAAAAACTTTTTTTAATAAAATATTATTTTTAAAAGCAGGCAATCAAAAATGCAGGAAATGGAAAATTTAAATATTCTCTTCTATATAAAAAAAGCACTTTACGGAATAATAAAAAAATAATTCAGAGTTGGAAAAATGGAGTTAAAAAAATTATTCAATGATAAAAAATACAGAATTAAAAAATGAATCAGAGTTAAAAAAAATAGAGACAAAAAATGAGTTAGAGTTGAAAAATAGAGTAAAAAAAATTCAAAGATAAAAAATTAGTGTTAAAGAATAAGGAGTAAAAAAATGATAAAGAGAGTTAAACAAATAATTTGTAGTTAAAAAAATGTCTAAGTGACAAAATTAGAGAAATTAGAAAATTTGAAATAAAATAAAAAATAGGATAAAAAGTAAAATAAAAATAAGAAAGGGAAAATTTAAATATTTTCCTCTTAATGTTTAACAAAAGCAAATTGTTTCCTTCCAACAATCATTACAAATTTCACCTCATTGTCCTTTATCAAGCCTTGAAAACTCTAATTTACGTAAATTTAACTTGGACCACTCTAATTAAGCTAAATTTATTTCAGTTTAATGTAAGTACAATTCGTGTGCCTTAAATTAACCTTTATTTACTTCCACCTATCGCACTATTCATTGGGGGGTCGTAACACGTTTTAAGAAAATAAATATATTGCTCCGAAATTAACAGAAAAAAATTCTCTCTCGTTTTATATTTCGAAAAAAAATAAAATAAATAAATAAATAAAAATAAAAACATAATTTCCCTAAAAGGAAATTACCTAAATAATTAAACTCCTCAAATATTTTATTTCATATATTCTTTTTTTTAATCTCACAGTTCAATTATTATATTCTCTCCCCCCAATATTTGCCTCGTATAATTTCAAACATAAATTTACTTCACTTTCTTTAGATTTTGATTTTCGAATCACGAAAATTATGATAAGTCGAGAGGAAACGCAATAACTTGAAGATATAGAAAAGGAAATGAGAAAGAGAGAGAAAAAAGAGAATAAGAGAAATAAAAGTGATAAAAAAATAACAAAAAGAATAAAAATTGAGTGTGAGAGACGGATACAATTAGGTTCGCACCCTTGGGCACTGTTCTTATTCGTGTATCAACTTCTATCCAATTCTGTCTGGTGCAAAACTTGCGATCAGTTTAGTAAACTATAATACACTAAAAATCGAAAAATAATTCACCGAACATAGTTCATTAGATCGTATTTAAATTTTTGATATTAATATTTATTTCAATTCAATATTATAACAAAATTAAAATCTCTAAATTTTAATAGAAATTTTTTATTCTTACATTTAACTTTTAAGTAAAAAAATAGTTTAAAAATAAATAAATTCACTTTAATAATTACAAAATTAGAAAAAAATTATAAATACTTTAATTTAATTTTTATTTATTTATACTTACAAAAAAAAGATTTTGAAAAATAAAATTTATTAAATAAATAAATGAAGAATAATATTAAAAAAATTAACTGCTGCTAAATAATTAAATTGGGTACTTAATTAACAAACGCATTTCATTTCCGATTATAAAAAATTGTTATAGAAGTTCTTTACAATATTTACAATTAAATAAACAAATAGAAAATAAATAAATACACAAATTAAATTTTAACAAAGAAATAAGTATAAATAAATCAATAAATAAACGAAATAGACTGAAAAATCACAAATTTGAATAATAATTAATTGTATTTTTTTCTTCATTAGTTACTAATATTTTTGACTATGAAAAATCTTAGAGAAATTCTTTAGAAATTAGTTTATATAGTTATAAATTTTGTAAATAAATAAATCAGTTCATAAAAAAATAAAACAGACTTAAAAATAACTAATTTGCATAAATAATTATTAATATTTATTTAATCATCAGTTAATAAGAATAAAAAGTGTTAAAAATATATTAAGTTAATATAAAATTCATTTGGATAATAAAAAATTCATATCGAAGATTTTTATAAATAAATAAAATTAAATAAATAAACAAATAAATAAAAAAACAAGTGAAAATAAATGAATAAACAGAATGAACTGGAAAATCACTAATTTGCAAAATAATTATTAATATTAATTAAAAATATTAAACCGTTAAATAATTAATAAATTAATCAAGTACCTAATCAATAAAGACATTTCAATCATGATTATTACTTTTACAACTTCTTTATAAAAGGTTCTTCTAAAACGTATTTAATAATTTTTTATTTTCTAAAAATTTTGTTTCTAACAAAGGTGAATTTCTAAAAAACTTTTTTCTAACAAAAATGATTTTCTAATTTTCTCTCTTCTAATAAAGATCATTTTCAAAAAAATACTTTTTCTAATAAAGGTAACTTTCAGAAAAAAAATTTTCTAACAATATTCCATTTTTGTAATGACAATTAAAAAGGTATGTGATTAAAAAATAAAATTTACGAAAATTTTTTAATTCTTTGAAGAAAAATACTTGAGATTTCTTTAAAAAATTATAAAATTACTAAATTATGCAAAACTTTAAAGAAAACTTAAAAATATTTTAGTTCTAAATCGTAACAAACAAATGAAAATAATAGGGAGTTTTTTCTTAAAGCTATTTAAAATTTTTGAAAAAGAAAATTATGCAAATTTAAAAAAAAATTAAAATATTACAGTTATAAATTGTAATCAACAAATTAAAATTATAAGGAAATTTTTTTCAAACATATTTAAAATTTTCTAAAAAAGTGATTTATAAATAAAAGAATTTTGAAATTTTTTGTATAAAAATAAAGCAAAAATATTATTTTTTTTCAAAGGAGAACAGAATTTTATTAACAAATTGTGATAAAAAATAATTATTTCAGTACATTCTTTCTTCTTTTTCAAAAAGAAACTTATAATCTTGAAAACAAAATTGTGACTGAGAAAGTGAAAATATGCAAATATTTTTTCTTCTTTAATCTTTGTTTTTTTAAACAATTTTCCCATTTCTATCAAAATTATGAAATTTTATAAATTTTAGGGAAATAAATATTCGAAATCATAACTTTTTAGGAAAACGTTTTTTAGAAATTAAAATTTATTATAGAAAAACTTGTTTTAGAAAACAAATTTCATTAGAAATCGCTTTTTTTTAGACAAAAAGTATGAGAAAATATTTTTCAGAAAAAGTGAGCACCTATTTACTTAAAAAAATAAAAATAAATAAAAATAACTAAAAATAAATAGAAAGAAATAGAAATAAATAAATAAAGAAGAGAAAATAACTAAGTAAATAAATTATCAAGTAAAAATAATTAAATAAAAGTAAATAAATTTTTAAGTGAAAGTAAATAAATTAATTAATAAAAATACAAAAACGATCAAGTAAAAATAAATAATAAATAGTAAATAAATGGTAAATTAATAAAAATAAATAAATTTCCAACTAAAAATAAATAAATAAATGTCTAGTGAAAATAAATTCGTAAATTAGTAAAAAAAATGATGAAATGAAAATAAATAATAAATAGTAAATAAATAGTAACTAAATAGGAAATTAATAGGAAATTAATAAAAGTAAATCATCAAATAAAAATGATTAAATCAGTATAAATCAATAAACAAAAAAGGCTAACAGAATAACAATTTTAAAAAATGATTCAATAAAATTTAAAACTAAAATATTTGTCTATTTTGAAATTTCATTGTTTCCTTTAATAAAATAATTTTTTTTTACCCCTTCGTTATATTTAAAGTGATATTAGAGTTTCTTTTTTCGAGCAGAAATTGCACTGCCTATATAACCCTATCAATAATTTAATATCGTGAACGTTATGTTCCTGTCTCTGTGTACACGCGCCTAAGATCGATCAAAGTCTGTCAACATTTTTCATGTAAACGTCACTGGGATCACGTTCAACTAACCGAACTTATAAATGTATTACAAATTTTAAATGAAAAAGCTATATGCCAATTTCCGTCGTCTATCACCGTCAAATATACATCTATATTTATTTAACAATATCAGATTAATAAAAAAAAGAAGAAAAAACTGTTTTAATTAACTTTCTAAATTCGATATTTTTACCCAGTGAACAAATTTTCCACAAAAGACTCAAAAAATTATTTTCTTTCATAGTCGAACTTGAATCAAATAATTTTCATTTATATAAAATAATAATAATATTATTATAATAATATATAATAATAATAGTAATAATAATAATAAATTTTTCAAGTTTCCTGCTATATTCAATTTGAATTTCGCGCTATTTCTCTTAAAGTTGCCGTCCAGATGAAATTTACTATATTGTTACTAACAGTTATTTAATTGTTTACTTAATTTACTTTATTTAATTAGTAAATTATGTTTTTTCTAACTGAAACTAATTTTTATTGTCAGCAATACTTATAGTTTGGGGAATTCATCTCGATTGTGAGAGAGATTTATCGCCGTCTAGGCGGACAGTCGACGAACTTTTTGGCGCGAAATTCAAATATTCGTTATGGCCAGATAGTTAAAACTGCATTAACTGCATTAATTTAAAAATAAATCATCACAGAACATTAATTGTTAATAAACATAAATAATTGTTATTAAAAATTAATTTACGAAATAAAATTATTTATTATATAGGAAAAAAAATTAAATGGAATTTTTGATCCATTAAGACGATAAGAGAGCGCAGGAGAAGACGTAGAAGAAGTGGAAGAAAAATATCTTCGCGAGAGTTCATGTGATATAAATAAAAGAGATAATCAAAAGTAACATTGACTTACTTTGTCAGACTGACTGCAGAACGCCACCTCTAAATATGCAACAGCTGCGTTATTCCAGACTCTGAATCCAATAACATCTGCTTTCTGAAAAGAAAAATCAGTTCTGATTTAATAAAACGATTTTACTACCACGAGTTTACATTTTATAGATATTTTATCAATAAAAGTATTTTTATTAACGTACACATAGTGGAAGAGGAAAAAATATATATGTACAACAAATGTAGAGTATTGTACGTGTCTCTTTTATATAAAAAAAATTGTACAAATACAAGTGCAGTAAGTATGTATTATAATAATTTTTACATGACCCACATTTTACTGTTATTGAATTTTTACATAATAAAAGGAATAAAGAAAATAATTTCTTTTTTCAGATAAAAGAAATACTTTTGTAAAGCAAAAAATTTCTTTCTTCAAGAGAAAATTTGTCAAACAAAATTATATTTGTTATTAGGAAAAAATATTTACTCTATCAATTAAAATTAATTCTTTTAAGAGAAAACTTGTTAATAAAATTAATAATACTACTAAATTCCATTTTCATAAAATAAATAAATAAATTTTACAAAATAATTACCAAAGTTTAAATAAAAAGAATAAAAAAATTCAATTGATATAGAAAAATTATTTCAGATAATTAAAAAATAATTTCCACTAACGTAAAGTTAAAATTCTTTTTATGTATCCGTATACTGATAAATAGTAAATAAAACAATAGGGTAAAAATAATTAAATAGTAAATAATAAATAAAATGAGTTAAAAAGTAAAATAACAAAATAGAGGGAATAAATTCCCAGCGCTAGATAAAAAGGATTTTAGAAAAATTAATTTTAGATATAATTTTGTAAATCTGTTTGGGTTAAGTGAAAAACAAAGCTAATTGTGAGTGGAGTTAACCAACGTGGTCAGCCAGTGGTAAAAGTTTAAAACGGGAGTGACGAGTGAAAACAGTCGTTTTTAGTCAGACGCGAAACGAATAAGAACTGCCTCGCAGTGGAAACACACTGAATACGGTCAGACACTTGCCAGATATTATGAAATTCAATTAGTTACATTTGCCGTGTAATTAATTTGTTTTCAGAACAATAATATATGCTTTTTTGAAGTCAAAAAAAAAAATATTACATTTTCAGAAAAAAATTAATATTTCTATTTATAATTAATTATTATTATTCCAAGCATAAAAAAGTAATTGTCAACAATTTTCAATTAATTTTCAAATTAATAGAAATTAATTTAATTAATTCATTGAATAATTTTCAACATTAAAACAAAATTTTTGTTAATTATTGAGGTAAATATTATGAAAAAAAATTTTTTATCAAGAAAAATAAGAAAATTGAAAGTTTTTTTCGAACTTTTCTTCCAAACATTGTAACAAAATACCACAATTTTTAGTTAAAAAACAAGTGCAACCTATTTTGTTTTTTATAATGCGAAAAATAATTAAAAACAAATCTTTCAAAAAATCTTTTTGGATAGTTCAAATTTTGTAAAATGTAATTGAAAAAAATGAATTTATTTCATATATTTTGTTACAATTTTTGAAAATCAACTTTTGAAAAATTTTAATTGCAAACTTTAAATGTAATTGAATGATCAGAAAATTAAAAAAAAAATTTTTTTAATGTAAATTTAAAAATGAAAATTAGCTTCTGTTTTAAAATTCTATATATTTAATTACATACTTCCAAAAATCATAAAATTTTAGAATTATTTTAAGCAGTTTTGAAAAACAATAATTAAAATTTTTAATTAAAATTCATAACAAAAATTAATTAGTTTTTTTAAATTACACAAAATTTTTCTTAAGAAATTACAATTATTTTCGAAAAATTACATTAAAATTACATTTTTAAAAACATAACTATTAGAATTGTTGTGTAATAATTTTTTTAAATTAAAATTTTACTATTTAGACTCATTAAAATTTTTAAGAAATCATAGTCCTGTGTATAATTAAAATTCCTCAAAAAATTTCATCATTTTTATTTATATTTTTCAAAAATTGAAAAACTATTATGGTTGGAAAATTATTTTAAAAATATTTTTAAGAAATTAATTGTAAAAACTTCCTTATATTTTTTTGAAAACAATCTTAATAACTTAAGAAAAAACTATAGAGAGTCATAATTATTTTAAAAAAATGAATTTATGAAATTAAAAGAATTCAATTCTAGAAAAACTTTGTAAAATGATTTAAATGAATTAATACATAGATGAAGTTTAGTTAAAAATTGTAGAAAATTGTTAAATTCAGGAAGATTGATAATTAAAATTTTTAGAAATTATTAAAGTTCATAAATTTTACTTATTTTACGTAAACAGTCCTTCCATTAAATATAAATTAGAAAATATAAACTTTAAATAGTTTTCAAAAAAATCAATTACACTGTTTCTAAAAAATTAATTACACTGAATTGTTATAGTTAAAAGTTTTTAAAATTCTGATATACAAGGATTTTAATGTAAAAACTTTTAAAAATTCTAAAGTTATGAATAATGTGAATAAATAATTGAATTTTTGCTGAATTTTATTTTTTATGAAAATACTTTGAAAATAATTGAATTTCCAACAAGAATTTCATTATTTCTAAAAATAATTGAAATTTTGAGAAGAGAATTTAAAAAATTTTTGAAGATAATTGATTTTTGGAAAATAATTTTGTTAATTAAAAAAATTATTCAATTTCTGCAATCATTTTCAACTTTTAAAAAATGTTAATTTTTTTATAGTTGTTTCAATTAAAATATTTCTATAAATCTATTACTTTAAAATTTTGAATAATAAAATACGTATTTAAAAAAATTATCTAATATCAAAAGAATTATAATTAAAATTAAAAAAAAATTGTTCTATAAAATTTTTAATTAAACAATCTGAAAAATTCAATTTTTCAAATATTTTAGTTTGAAACCTTTTCTTAATTCAATTATCTCTAAAATTCCACGCTATAATGTTTTTAATATTCAATTACTATCTAAACTTTTAACTGAAATTGATTTTTAAATAAATTTTTATTTAAGAAATCAACGAATATTCAATTATTTAAATACAAAAATAAATAATATTTTATTGAATAATTGAATGTTTCTTAAAAATGTTTCTTTGAATTCTCATGAAGAATTTGGTCAACAAATTTTTGATTAATTAATTTCGTTGGACTAATTTTAATAAAATTTTTAAGAACACTTATACATTTTTCTAGGAATTTGATTCAAATATTGTATGAAAAATAATGTAATTTTTCCAATGAATTTTATTATTTATGAAAGTAATTGAATTACTGCGAAGAAATTTATAAAACAGTTGTAAATATTTTGTTACGTCGGAAACACAACTTATGTATTAATCTTTAAGAATATTAATTAATAATTATATTCTTTTCATTAATTATTTTTCAGTCTAGACTTCCGTCTACTAACTCAGGAACGATTCAAATTCATCTTTTTCGTGTTTTTGGTGGGAATAAAAAAAATATTGTTAAGTCCAAAATATTTGGAAAGGATTTGAAGAATTATTATTTATAATTAAGTTAACTTTTAAGATTGAATTAAAACTTATAAAATATATAATTATATATATATTGAAACATATTTTTTGTTTAAATAAAAACAGAAAATATTGAATTAAATATAATTATGCAAACAAATAATATTTCTGAATCAAAGCAGTAGATATTTTCTATATATTTGGATTAAGCTTAGAAACTAATTTCAATTAAATAAAATCACTTAAAATTATTTTTCTATTTAAATTAGGTATAATGTTTTTTCAGTCATGATTCCATAAATCAAAATAAAATTCCATGACAATTTCACAATTTCCAATTTCCGACGATCGAAAGTGGGGAAATCGTTTTCTTTGTTCCATACCGATAAAAATATGACGAAGTCACACCTACACTGAAAAAAAATTTAATTGATTCAAAAAACGAAACGAAACGTTGGAGTAAATAAATATTTTATTAATTGTCCGAATGTTTTCGTTTAACTTGCCTTAAATTTTGATTGATTTAAGGAACCGATTAATTGACTATTATATCAATAAAATATTTACTTGAATCAAATAATATTTGACTCTAATAAATATTATTTGATTCAATGAAATATTTAATTGATAATAGTCTGTTAATTGGTTATTTGAATCAATTAAATTTTTTTGTGTTATTTTTGGTATGTATTCGTTGCAATTAGATGCTTTTAAGTATTATGTCACAGTGTTAATATAGTAATAATTGATTTAATTTAGTATTTTTTAGAATTTTTCTAGTATTTTTTTAACAAGTTGTCAAATTTTGCAAAAACTTCCAAAAGCGCAGTAGAGAAACAATTTGAAAAAAGCAAGCACGTCAATTAGAATAGTCAAGATTTCCCGAATGCGTATATGAAGGCGGACAAAAGCTGCGGGTTGAAAGATTACAAATTGCATTTATGTGAGTTGGTTCGTCGATTCTAGTTGGAGACTATCAGAGCATGGATGAGTTTTTGCAGTTTGAAGCGACGGATCGTGCCATGGACCAGAAGGGTTCGATGCCTAACAAGGGATAACCTCGTTAGGACCACGGACCAGCTTGTGTGTTTTACAAGTTAGGAATTAGGTTGATTAGTAGAAAGCTAGAACGACCCCAAACTGTTCGTACCTCTCTCTGTCTCTCTCCAAATATATCTCTCTCGCTCTCTCTCTCTCTCTCTCTTCGCCAAAGAGTCAGACAAAAGGCAAAGCTTCCGTCGGCATTTTTTGTCCCTATAAACTGATATAGGGGCCTCTCTCCTCTCTCGCCGGTTTCTTCATATATAGTATAGTGCGAGCGAAGAGAGAAAAAGCTCACTCCCGCACATCCGTCTTAACATCCTGACTCACGTAGAAGCGCACGTTTCAAGGTTGGCTGAGCAAAGGGGTGCGAGAGTCCCTTTACCGACAGGAAATTACACGTCCTTCCGAGTCATAAGTTCGAGGTCTCGTTACTTACTCGTCGCGTTTATTCGATTGTCTTTTGTTCCATCCTCTCATCCTTAATTATCAACGTCCTCTTCTCTCTCCCTCTCTCTCTTCTCTTATATTCCTTTGCTCCAATTTTACCCAAAGGTCCAGGAGAATTCAACCCTTAATTCAAATTAGGGAATTCTATTTCTTACTTCAATTAAGTCTCAAACTAACTTCCAACTCCTCGCAAAGTACCACTTTTGATCCCTCTCATTCATTTTCAACGGAATATCGGCAAGTATTCATTTATTTCCCCAACCCACGCGAGCACAGTTTACTAAATTGTCGCAGTTGGGGATTTTTCTTTTTTTTTTTTAATAATTCCATCAAAATATCTTTTAGAGACGGAATTTTAAAAATTAATTTAATTAAAATTTTCTTCTTGGAGGGAATTTTTTAATTTCTTTTCTTGATCTAAACTTTATGAAATTTAATAAATAAATTGTGGATAGAGGGAATTTTTTCATTTCTTTACCATGAAATTTAATAAATAAATTGTGCATAGCTTTGTTAGGGCAGAAAATTTATTCGATTCGAATAACTGATTACTATCAAAACTAAATATTTACTTGAATTTAAAATAATTTTTATCTGTATCAATTAAATTGTAGATGCCACAAATACTAATAGTATTTTTACAAATATAATTTATTTGAAATAAATTGTAAAAATTATAAATATAATTTATAATAAATAAAATAAAAATTATTTGATTCAAATAAATTATCGATACAAATATAATTTACTTCGACCAAATAATAAAAAATAAATTCAATTCACATGCATTAAATAAATAAGTTTACAGTAAATTGTATTTGAATCAATAATTTACCCGAATCAAATCTTAATTCAAGTGCATTATTGATTCAAATACAATTTTTTTACTTGAAAAAAATAAATCCAGATAAAACCTATTTGATTCAACTACTGAAATTATTGATTGAATTGAAATACAATTTATTTACTTCAAATAAAAATCGACACGAAAATTAATTAATTCAAATAAATATTATTATTTGATAATAGGCAAGTAATCGGTCATTTCAATCAAATAAATTATTTTTTCCTCTCTAATGTTGCAAATCTTGTGAATTGTCTTGAAAATCTACTCATAAATTCAATGGGAAGAATGTTCGGGATCGTAAAAATTCAACTGGGAAAATTATTTGACAACTGGAGGACCTTTCACCTGATTTGGTTTCCTATTGATACCTGGGGTCTCTCTCTCTCTGTCTCTCTCTCTCTATTTCTCTCTGTACCTCGAGGCTACTCTAATCTATTGAGCGGATGACAATGCCTAGCAATTTCGAAACTTATAGATAGCCATAACTTTCATTTCCCTTTTATTGCTTTCAATTTATCTCCACACTTGTTATCTATCACTATTTATCACTGAGGAAAAAAAATCTCGTCACTCCAACTACACAACTAAATCAATTTTTTTCAAACCTCAAGATGTTTAATTTTCAAATATTTTAAACTTTTGTATTATTTTATTTTAGAAATAAAGTACTATTTGATTTTCATTAAAAATATTCACGTTTTTTCTTCTCCTAATTTTAATTTTAAGTTATTATAATTAATTATTTTATTAATTTTTTATTTTATTGTTTTATTAATTATTTTCTGCGGTTATTTTTTAATAAAAAATATGCTTTTTGTCTGACTATATAATTTACCTATTACAGGCTTCGCACTTCATTAAGAGTTTAAAAAAAGTAGGAAAAAGTAGCCATGATGACAAAAAACAGTAAAAAATAGTAGCCTCGATGACAAAAAAAAGAATTAAAGAATTACATTAAAAACTTTTTAAAAAATCGAATTTTTAAAGTATTTTGATTTAATAATTGATAAATAATTAAATTTTATAAGCAGTCACATTCTAATGTATTCACGTTTCTTAGTGCAAAGATTAATAATTAAAATTTTTATTAGTTAATTTAAAAAAAAATACACACTTCAAATTTTTTAATAAAATTGAATTTTCGCAATTTTTTTTGAAAATTTTAAAAAATAAGATTTTTTAATTCTGTTATTTAAAGATAATTAAATTTTTATAAACGAATAATTGAAAATTTTTCATGTAATTGAAATTTCTTTACATTCTATTAAAAATAATTTACTTCTTCTAAAGAATTTTTTTTTATTTTCCTAAATAATCAAGGGAAGTTAGTCACCGTACAATTATTATTTTTTTTTAAAAATGTATTCGCAATAGATTCAATTATTTTCTTAAATAGTAAAAATTCGACAAAATTAAATTACTTTTAGAAATTTTATTAAAATTCATTGTAAAAGTTCAATTATTTCTATAAATAATATAAATTCATTTTTATTCACCACAAGAATTCAATTATTTCCAAAAAATTTTCTTAATTCAATAATTTGTATGTCTACTATTTTAATAAAATTTCCAAAAAGTATTCAATTATTTTCTAAAAGAATGAAAATTTCATAGGAATTAAATTATTAAAAATAGAGTTTACCTAAATTTTTTTTTAAATCAATTATTTAAAACTTTTTTTTAATAAAATCCTCGCAAAAATTCAATTACTTTCATAAATAATAAAACTCATTGCAGAAATGGAATTATGTTTAATACAATTTTAATCAAATTCGTCTAAAAATACAATTTAAAAAAAAAATTGATTAAATTTTGTCTAAGGAATTGAATTATTTAAAATATTTTCATAAATAGCAAAATTTTTCCGATTTACTAAATTCTTTCAAATATTATTTTTGAATAATTATATTCTTCACAAGAATTCAATTATTTTCATAAATTTCCATAAAATTAAAAAAAAACAATTCAATTATTTTCAAAAGTAATAAAATTCTCCGCAGAAATTCAATTATGTTTAACATTTTTTTTGAAATTCTCCGAAATTTTAATTATCTTTATAAATAATTAAATTGTTCTCTACAATTCAATTCTTTTCAAAAATTTTAATAAAATTCTACGCAAAAATTTATTTTTTTTTTCATAAATATGTACTAACATTCTTTTGAAGGATTCAATTACTTTTATAAAAAGTAAAATTCCTTGCAGAAATCCAATTAGTATCAATAAATTTTAATAAAATTGAATTAATCAAATTTTCAATTATAATTATGACCAAACAAGATTTTTTTTGGAAAATTGAAAAAATTCTTTGTTTAATTCAATTATTTTCCAAATTGTAGATTTATGTTCGAAATGAAATAAATTAAAATTTGATGAGAAAATAAAACCGGGAAAAACGGGGAATTTAAAGGTTAAACACAATTTATAATTAGTCACTATATTGATAGAGTAAATTGTGGGTAAAATTATTTCCTATTATCTTATTGGTGGTCGTTTTTCATTAACGATTTTAGTTTTTAACACTGTTTTCAAAATGGAAATGTGCAAACTAAAAATCTAAATTTGGCAATTTGTTCAGAAAAGTAGCTTTTAGTAGCATTAGGCTCAAAAAAAAGCCAAAAAGGTACACTTAAAAAAATGTTATTTGATTCAAATAACCGATTATTTGACTATTATCAAATAAATATTTACTTAAATCAAATAATTTTTATTTGTATCAATTAAATAATATTTGCTTCAAATACTGAAAAATTTGATTCAAATAAAAATTATGTGATTTAAGTAAATATTTATTTGATAATAGTGAAATAATCCGTTATTTGAATCAAATAAATTTTTTTTCAGTGTAGCCTCGTATGAAAAAAGTAGCAAATAGTAGCTTTTAGTAGAATAGTGCGAAACCTGCCTATACTATTGTTCTTATTTTAAAATGAAAATTAAAATATTGTGATAATTATATTTTTTAAAGCTTTTTCCATTTTTATTTTTTCTACAGGTTTTTTTAATAAGGATATTATTATTTCTTTACTATTTGCTAAAAAAAAAAGATGAAAACGGAGCGTGATATTAATTATTTATTTATTATTTATTTTTGCTTTATTCATTATTTTATTTATTATTTCTTTACTATTTGCATATTATTTATTTATGGTTCATTAATGGTTTTCTAACGGTTTATTAATGGTTTTCTAATGGTTCATTAATGGTTCTCTAATGGTTCATTAATGGTTTTCTAATGGTTCATTAATGATTTTCTTATGGTTTATTAAATGAAGAGTAAATTTACAAGAGTAAATTAAAGAGCCTTCGATATAATAACTCACATTTATATGTAGACACTATTCTCGAGAATTAAAGTGGTATTAAAAACAATTTGAAAGTAATTATGATACATATATATATAACTCTTATTATGCGCATCTTTAGTAAACTTGGAGAAGTTCGAGAGGAAGAGTAGTAGTAGTAGTAGTAGTAGTAGTAGTGGGAGGAGAGAGAGAAGCCGCAGTTTGGCTTCTCTCGCAGAAGAGGAAAACTGACAAGTTCCTGTTTCAATATTACCAAGTTGAAACTCTGTCAGGGTTGGAATGACACTTAGATTTCGTTAAGATTAATTATTAGAGAGAAGAGGAGGGAAGACCTCTTGGCATTTGAGGCTCAAAACTAAGTTGTGCACACGGAGCCAGCCAGCCAGTCAGCCAAGCAGCCGAACCTTCTCATCCTAAACCTCAGTCTTTAATATATCTATATCTATAACGATTCTCTCGTTAATATCAACTAATGTTGACACACAACGTTCCATATATTCATTTCGAAATATTCCATATTTCTATATATTTCCAGCTATTAGAAATTCGTGTCATGGCGAAAGGAACAAGATTCAGAAGCATTGGCGTCCACCTTTGACCTGACCCATCAACCTAACCTCAGTTCTTCCTCTTTCTCTCTGTCTCTTTGCGTCTGTCTGCCTCGAACTCTTGAGTCGATGTCGAAAACCCTCTTAATTAAGCCGTCGAACTTGAGCGTGCTAATTGCAACTACGTTAGCAATGTAAAAGGGGGAACGGAAAATCAAGACGATTACACCCAGGACAAATTGTATCTTGTTTGTTTAGTTCACAGAGACAAGTGTGTATTCTGAAAACAAAATTGTTTTTGATGAAATAATTCTCGGTTTCCACCACCAACAAGAATAACAACATTGTTTTGTCTTTGGGCAAATACTTTGAATTGCTTTAAGTTTAAATACATTTTTTTAAAAGAGAAACAATCTTTCATTCTTAAAACAGTAGCCGCATTCAAAACGTGTCTCAGCTTTTTTCAAAAAACGACGAAAAAAATGAAAATAATAAAAAATATAATTAAATACATCATTTTCATCTACACTGAGAAAAAACAATACTTTTGAGTCAAACATAATTATCTTTGTTATACAGTCGCAACCAAAAATTATTTTTGATTTAAACATAATTTTAATGCAAAACATAGTAACTTTGGTTCAATAAAAATTAAATTATAATCAGACGAAAATCGTATTTTTCAAATATGGGAGACACGTATAAAGAAAGTTTTATTTATTTTAAAAAAGACAATTTTAATCTACTTTTAAAAATAAAATAAATATAAGTAGTACTAGTCAATTACAGTCGGACACGAAAATGTATTTTCCGTTATCAAATTTTTCAGATGAAAATAGAGGTTAAAATTATCACTAAAAAAATATAGTTTCAATAATTTCAATCTACATTTCAAAATAAAAACAGTATAAGTGGTACATACAAAATGTGAGTAGTATAGGTCAATTATAGTCAGACAAAAAAATGTATTTTTCTTAAAATAAATTTCTACGAAAGAAAATAAGGGTGATAATGTAAATAGAAGAATGTTATAATCAAATTTCACCAATTTTAAAAATAAAAAAATAAGTTTAAGTAGTATAGATCAGTTATAGTCAGGCAAAAAGCGCACTTTGAATTGAATATATTTTCCAGAAGTAAGTACAGTTGTGAAAATGTCCATAAAAATACATTTTAAAAAACAAATTTTAATCTACTTTTTAAAATAAAGAAAAGAATGTTAAGTAGTATAAGTAATTTGAAGTCAGACGGAAAGCCAATTGTTTCAGAATAAAATATACTTTTTAAAACAAAACAAAAAATAAGTACAAGTATTATATGTCAATTATTGCCAGACGAAAAGCGTATTTTTCATTCAACAAATTTTTGCAAAAGAAATTAAGAGTTAAAATATTAATAAAAATAGACTTCAAAATAATTATTAATTCACCCCATTTAAAATAAGAAAATATGTAACTATAAGTAGTATAGGTCAACTATTATCAGACAAAAAGCGAAAATAATTGAATTTTAAAAAAATTCAGAACTGAAATTACCTAAGAAAGAACGTGAATATTTTCTTATGGAAATTAATTATTACCTTATTTCTAAAATAGAATAATACAAGAGTTCAATATATTTGAAAATTTAATATCTTATTGAGGTTAAAAAAATTTAATTTGACAGTAGTATAGGTCGACTTTGGTCAGACAATCAGATAAATATTCTTAAATTAAGAATATTTTTTTCAGTGCATAAATTTCATAGTAATAATAATAATAATAATAATCTCATAGAGAGATGAATTTCTAGTCTAATTTTCCTTCCCCCTTTTTTTGTAAATCACTTAAACGGCACTTGGAGTTTGCAGCAAAAGTCAGAGCACACTTGTAATAAAAAGTAAAGAAGCACGGCACAGCTTTTTCCGAGAAAAGTCCCTTTAGTTGAAATGAGCGTTCGGGTAAGAAAAGTTGAAACTTGCCCAAGTAATAGTTTCTCACGAAAAATAGAATAAGCGCAAGAAAGTTGAGAATTTTACATCTGAAGCTAATTGACATTTGATACGAAAATGTCACTCTTTTTTTTTCATCATCAACATTCTGCTGTTTGTTTTTTCTTTTCAAAATTCAATATTGTTGATAAACAATTCAAAATTTTAATTTTAAACATGTTTTTATACACTAATATTAATTAGTTGCTAGAATAATTTTTACCCTTTTTTTGCTTTTTCACAAAAAATATTGCCACTTGTTTTCGGAATAATTTTTCCTACTTATTTTCACCAAAATTTTTCCACTTATTGTCACTATAAATTTTTAACTAATCATTTTCCTAAATTAATTATCCCTGAATAATTAAAATACAATTTTCCAAAAAGAATGTATAATTTTATTTAACTCTCTAAATTTGAATTAGTAAAAATGATTAATATTTTGATTTCTTGCTCTCATATTAGTAAACTTTACTAACAAATTAATGGAAATTACTATTTCTTAGTAAAAATTATTATTAATAGTAAATTTATTTATTACTAAATATATTTATTAATTTTAATTTATGGTTGACTTTTTGTTTTCGAGTCAGTAAATTTTACTAAGAAATTTTATTATTATTATTATTAGTATAATTGGAATTATTATTTAATTTGATTAGTTAACTTATTTATTAGTAAATTTTACTAAAAAATTAGTAGAAATTACACTTTATGAGTAAAAATGGTTATTAATTTGAAGAAGTGACTGACTTTTTTTTGTGTTTTAGTAAATTTTACTTACAAATTAGTAACTGTAAATAACAAGTTATTAGTATAAATTATTATTAGTGAATTTATAATTATCATTTAGTTTTATTAGTAAATTTATTTAGTACTAAAAATATTAATTAATTTGAATTTTTTTTTTTTGCTTTCGAGTTAGTAAATTTTACTTACAAATTAGTAGAAATTACTATTTATTAGTACAAAATTATTATTAATAGTATATTTTAAATTATTATTCAATTCTATTTGTAAATTGATTTATCAGTAAAATTTACTAAAAAATTAGAAGAAATTACTGTACATTAGTAAAAATGGTGATTAATTTAAAGTAGGGACTGAATTTCTGTTTGTGACTTAGTAAATTTTACTATCAAATTAGTGAATGTAAATTACAATTTATTGGTAAAAATTATTATTATCAGAAAATTTATTTATTACTAAAATATTTATTAAAATTTGAATTTGTGATTGACATTTTGCTTGTGAAATGTGAATTAATCAATTTTACTGACAAATTAGTATGAATAACTATTTCTAATTACTAAACATTATTATTTGTAGCTTAGTGTTATTATTTAGTTTTATTAAAAAATTTCTTTATTAGTAAAATTTAAACTAATTTGAATTAGTTACTGACTTTGCTTATGAATTAGTAATTTTTATTTAGAAATCAGTAGAAATTACTATTTATTAGTAGAAATTATAATTTATTAGTAAAAATTGTTATTATTAGTAAAAATTATAATTATAATTTATTTTTATTAGTATAAATTTATTTATTACTAAAAACATTTATTATAATTTGAATTTGTGATCGACTTTTTGCTTGTGAATTATAATTAATTTCACTAACAAATTAGTAGAAATTACTATTTCTAATTAAGTAGTAAAAATTATCATTTGTAGTTTAGTGTTATTTAGTTTTATTAGTAAATTTATTTATTTATAAAATTTCTACTAATTTGAATTAATGACTGACTTTGCTTTTGAATTCGTAATTTTTACTTGAAAATTAGTAGAAATTTCTATTTATTAGTAAAAATTATTATTTGTAGTTTAGTGTTATTTAGTTTTAGTAGTAAGTTTATTTATTTGTAAAATTTCTACTAATTGGAATTAGTGACTGACTTTGTTTTTGAATTCGTTATTTTTACTTGGAAATTAGTAGAAATTTCTATTTATTAGTAAAAATTATTATTATCAGTAAATTTAAAATTATGAATTAGTTTTATTAGTAAAATTGTTTATTAATTTGAATGACTAAGTGACTTTTTTTGCACTTTAAATTAGCAGATTTTTACTAACAATTAGTCTTTTCTACTAATGTATTAGTAAAATTTACTAATTCAATAGCAAAAATTCAGCCTCTAATTAGCAAATATTTTTACTAATTAAAATCTAGAGAGAAAATTGCCTACAAAAAAAATCGAATTTCATTAATTTCACTTTTAATACAAATAAATAACGATTAGAAATAAAGAAAAATTTCTTTTTCAAAAAAATATATATCTTGTACCATTTTTCCTCCCTTTTCTTTTCCACTCGATATAAATGGAGGCATTGCATACTCGTGTAATAGATTCCATCGCAAAATAAAAAAGCCATAAACTTGTGATTTCAGTCATAAAAAGTTGAGTTGTGCCAACCAAGCTCTATTTCTATAGTGTATATATATACACATTCAATGTTTATATTGTTCTGCTTGTGTGATTTGACTTGAATGTAATACAACAATAGAAGAAAAGTATTTCTCGGTCTTTTGAAAATATTACTATTGTTACTTCCGCGCGCGAGAGAAAGCAAGAGAGCGCAAGAGAGAATGAGAGACGGAGAGCGGAAATATACAAGAGAATGAGAAATGAGATTTATCCGCGACACGAGCAATTTTCAAGTACCCGCTTATTATCAGTAATGGTTTATATAAATTTTACCCCGCTAAAAGGTCTCTCTTTCTCTCCATCTCTCATATTCCACTCGATTTTCAATCATTGAACCAATTAATATTTCAAATTAAAATTTTCCTTAACCGAATGTCAAATTATCCATTTCTGGAAATAAGTTACTCGTTGGGCACTCTTGATCTTGCTAACTGGGTGGAGAATTGGCGGGAGAGAGGAGAGGAGAGAGGAGAGGAGGTGAACCACTTGAGTACACGATCAAAAAGGTATATTGAATTCTCGATAAAACAAGTAGAAGAGAAAGAGAGTTTTCGTCAAAGAAGTGATCGTACTAACGAGTTTCAGTGGAGGAAAAAAAAGCACGACTAAAACGACGCGACCGGGAAATAAACTTTGATAAAGAAACTGTAAAACCGCTCTCTCCCTCTCTCTCTCACTCTCTTCTTCTTCTTCTTTTACTTTAACCGCGAAACTCTGAATTCTCTCTCAAACTATTGGCCTCACTTTTCCATCCTTGAGAGACTGTGATCGGTAATATATATTTGATACACTTACAAGATAGTTGGGTTATTTAACGAGTTTTGTGCAATGACAAACTCGAGAGCTTTCTTTATATAGACTCGTCTCAAATTATGGGCGATTAACGAATATCGGTTTGGATTTTAGGAGACAATTGATGTGAGATAAAATTTTAAGACTCTTCTTCTTACTTCTTCGTTTTTTGGCGAATTTTTCCGTGTTTACGTGAAAAACTTCACTTATCAGGGTTGCCACAAATATTTAATTTTAGTTTTCCCTGACTTTTCCCTGATTACCAGACAAAATTTATTCACTTTTTCCCTGACCCTAAAAAATATTCTGATTCACTCTAAAAATTATTAGATAATCAAGAAAAAATGTTCTATTACATTTATTTCAAAATTTCATTAATTGTAAAATTATTCAAAAACATCAGTAACTTCTTTTTCAAATAAATATTTAATCATTAGTATTTTTCTGTAGAAATTAAAATTCTTCAAAACATTCAAAGTCAAACCTTTTTAAATTGAACAACTTACAAGAATATTATTACAAAACATGAAGAAGGCGATCGTCTTCTTCATGTTTTGTAATAATTTAAATTATCATAACATTTTTCAGAATAGGTTAATTATTTACAAAAATCCTAAAAAATCCTTTGCAAGAATTCAATTATATTTACAAGCAGTAAAATTTCTCAAAAAAATTAAAATATTTTTTTTTAAATGTAATAAAATTTATGGCAATAGTTCAATTACTTTCATAAATAATAATAAATCGATTATCCCTTAATTCATTTTTAAAACATTTTTTATTAGAAAATTCTAGAAAAATTCAATTATTTAAATTTAAAAAAAATAATTTATTGAATAATAGAATGTTCTTTGTTAAAATTTAATTCTCATAAAGAATTTTATCAATCAATTTTTAAATATATGAATTTAATTTGACAAATTTTAATAAAATTTTGAAGAATTGAAGAATTTTCGACGAGAAATTTGATTAAAATATATATTGTATAAAAAATCATTAAAATTCTGTGATGAGCTTAAATACTTATGAAAATAATTTTAATTTTCTTAAAGTTTCCATAAAATAATTGAATTTTGGTGTAGAATTTTATTATTTATAAAGATACTTAGAATTTTAGCAAGAATTTTTTTTTTAATTTTCGAACACAATTGGATTTCTGCGAAGAATTTTATTACATTTTAAAAATAATTTAATTCTTCCAACGAATTTTATTCAAATTTATAAAAATAACTGTATTTATGTGAAGAATTTTATTATTCATATAAATAATTGAATTCTTACACAGAAATAGAAATTTTGTATTTTAAATAATTGAATTCCTCTGAAAATTGTATTACTTATGAAAATAATGGATTTATTTTAAATTAATTCATTAAAACTGAATTCCTGCAAAATTTTGCCAAGAATTTTATTAAAACTTTTAAAAATAATTGAATTTTAATGAAGTATTTTATTATTTATAAAAATAATTGTAATTTTGACGAGAATTGTTGCATTCCCTGACTTTTCTGACATGTGTAAAATAAGGTTGAAATGAAACTGAAGTGAAACTAAAGTGAAGTGAGATTAGAAATAAATTGAAACTTAAGTGAAGTGAGAGTGAAAGTAAAGTAAAGCGAAAGTTAAATGAGACTAAAGTGAAGTGCAGTGAAAGTGAAGGAAATGAAGTGAAAGTGAACTGAGAGTAAAAGTAAAGAAAAAGCAATTTCAAACTGACTTGAAAGTGAAGAGAAAGTAAAGTGATCGTCAAGTGAAAAAATGTAGATTTTAATAAAAAAAAATGCTTCAAATCGGACAAGTTTTATCAAAAATAATTAATAACCAGACCGAAACAAAGATTTATTCATCAAAACACGCGATGAGAATACAAAAAAACAGTAATAACACAAAACAAGTGAAAGTTTCGCGAAAGAATAATCCTAACAAAGTGAAATGATAAAAATAGAAAAATAGGAAAGAGTGAAGTTCAAGAAAAGGCAATATGACAAGAGATCATGAGAATTCCCGTCTTGGAATTCAACTTTAGCCTCTGTCGATTTTTTTTTTTGGCGCAAGGGGGATGATGGTAGTAGCAGCGGCAGCCGTTAAAACTCGCGTCTTCTTTAATCGAGAGGGAGAGAGTGAGAGAGAGAGAGAGAGAGAGCTGGAAAAGTAACTGCGGTGCACCAGGTGCGCGAGTTCGATGCCCCGGGGGTTGATCTTTTTTATTTTCAACCCTGTCGTTTAACCAGGCAGCCAACCCATGAGAGAGAGTCTCTCTCTCTCTTTCTCTTTTGCTCTCTCTTCTCTCTCTGTGCTCCATGTAATCGCGCAAGTCTCAAACGAAGCAATAACCGTGCGTTATACGTGTATAAATCTATAAATGGCACACGTGCCAAAAAAAGAAGAAGGAAAAAACAAAAAATAGCCACAAAGGATGCAAAGAAAAACCAAAAAATAGAAATAAAATTGAAAGAATGGAATGATAAGGGAAAAATAAAAATAGAAAGCAGAAAAATGTAAATGGTAAGCAAAAAATGTAAATCGGAGGGAAAAAATATAAATGAGAGAAAAAAATGGAAATAATGAAAATCAAAAAGTACAAATAAGAACCAAAAAATGCAGAATAAGAAACGAAATGATACAAACAATACAGAAAAAAATAGAAAAAGAACCAAAAAATAAAGAGAACCAAAAAATTCGAAAGAAAATATAGGATACAAAAAAATACAAAAAACAGAAAAAAGTATAAAATGGAAAACAAAAAAAAGTACAAAGCATAAAAAAAATAAAAGATACAAAGAAAGGAAAGTAGAAAAAAATCCAAAAATTCGAGACAAAAAGAAAACTAAAAACTGTATAGAATAAATAAGAGAAAATAAAACTATATAAAAATGGTACAAAAAAACCACAATGACGAAAGATGGAGAGAAGACTAAAGACAAAAAAACTAAAAAAAATACGAAAGAAAATAAAAAATACATAAAAAATGGAAAAAACCAAAAAAAGAAAATGAAACAAAAAAATAAAACGGGGAGAAAACTGAATAATTAGAAATTTAATAAAAGATGCAGAAAACTAAATATGGGAAAAGACAAAAGAACAAAAAAAAACTACAAAACAATAAGAAACCCAAGAAATATATAAGAAAATAAAAGATACAAAAATCAAAATAATACAAAGAAGGCAAACCTAAAAACAAAAAAGAACCAAAATATACAAAAGATACAAAGATTCAAAAATAAAAAGAGTAATTAAAAATGCAAAAAAGACTGAAAACGCAAAAAGAATACAAGATAAAAAAATCAGAAATACTAACATTAAAATAATACTACAAAACTAAAATTCAAAAAGAACGAAAATTGAACAAAACCAAAAGACAAAGCAAACCAAAAACTAAAAATATAAAAAGATCCAAAAGGAAGAAAAGGTGTTTTATTTGGTTTTTGGTTTTGATACAACATACAACCAAAAGGGCCAAAAAGTACAAAACGGACCAAAAAATACAAAAAACAAAATTGATTAATTGACTATTATCAATAAAATATTTACTTGAATGAAATAATATTTGATGGAGTCAATTAAATGATATTTGAATCAGTAACTTTAGTATTTGAAGCAAATACGAACAGAACCATTTAATTGACTCGAATAAATATTATTTGATTCAATTAAATATTTAATTGATAACAGTCAATTTTATTTGATTCAATTAAATATTTAATTGATAACAGTTAATTTTATTTGATTCAATTAAATATTTAATTGATAATAGTCAACCAATCGATTACTTGAATCAATTAAATTTTTTTTCAGTGTACAAAAAGAACCAAGAAGTACAAAAGATACGTAATGACAAAAATTCTAAAAGATCAAAAAAAAAAAAAAAGATACAGAATTTCAAAAAAACTGAACCAAAAAGTAGAAACGATACAAAAGGACGAAAAAGACGAAAAGAACAAAAAAACCATAAGAAAAACAAAAAGAGTCAAAAAGTTCGAAATTGTAAAAGGGAAAAAGAAAAAAGAATGCACAAAAGAAAGAACCAAAAAGTAGAAAGATACAATAGATGGAAAAATACCAAAGGATCCAAAAGGTACAAAAAACCAAAACAAAAAGAAACTGAAGGGTAAAAAAGGTACAAACAGCCGAAAATAGAGAAAATACTAAAGATTAGGAAAGCTCAAAAGGAAAAATTAACAAAAAAAAACAAAAGAAGAAACATAGGAAATTGAAACAGGAAGCTGAATGTCAATTTAAAGATGAACGCCTCATTTAATGAATCACAATATAGAGCACGACGATCATATAAGTGGCAAACTTGCCTTCTCATCATCATCATCATCATCATCGTCGTCGTGGTCGCCGACGTCTCTCTCTTTCTCTATTTCTCTGAACTTTCTCTCTCTCCCCGCCCATTTTCTATCAATCATCCAGATTGATCTAACATTAGGTAGATGCGACCTACCGATTAAGACGTCGATAAATAATATTAATTGCTGACTCGACCCGCACTCGAACAGACTCATCTACTTCGAATGTACCTAGCATTTAATCAATATCTTTCCGAATCGTAATTTTGCTTCTCTTTTCATTCTCCTCATACTCTCCCGCTTCTCTCATTTGCTTTTCTCCATTCCACTTTATATATATATATACACTCTCATTATTCTCTTGGTTCTCCATTTCTACTTTTCTTTACACAAATATATCCTTCTCGCAGTTCCTCCTAAAATTATCTCCAGCAGCAGTTGAAAATTATCCTTCTCTACACTCTCAATTTTGGTTAATGTCACTTTTCACTAATTGGTCACCGTTTCGACTAATTTTTTTTTTTTACCCTTGTTATTAATTTCTGGTCCAAAATTATTTGTTTCGAGTCGCAAATGACTAGTTAGTGTTCTTTTCGCAGTTTTTTTTTATATTAAATTGAGACAAAGAAAGTATCAAAATTGTTACGATGCAACAATTTTGAAATGTTTTTTACCTCAATTTGTTCCGTAGAAAAATTGGGAATTAGTAAATCTACTAAAATGACGATGTTTCAAATTATTCTAAAACTATTTGGATTAATTCAAACGAATAAATAAATACAAAATAAAGACACAAGTTAAATGAATACGAAAATAATAATACACAATAAAGAAGAATGTAAATAAATAAATAATTACTTAATAACAATTAAGTAATAAAAATTAATAATTTAAAGGAGAAAGTAATTGAATAAATTGAAAATAAAGAAGAAAATAAAATAAATAATTCAAAAGTAAATAAATAAATACAAAATAAAGGAAACAGTTACATAAAAACAAAATAAAAATACAGGTAAATAAATAATCACAAAAAGAAGCAAGTACAATAATGAAATTAAAAATTAAAAAACAAGACTACCTGAATTAGTAATTTTCCACAATAACAATTACTCCATTCTGCTCGAGAATCAATTTCCCATTTATATTCAATAAATTAATTAGTTTAATGAAGCGCTTGTTGAATATTGTATTCATCAAAGGAAACTAATTCCGTTTAAGAAATAACTTATTCACAAAATAAAACGAATTTTCAAAACCGATTAATTTCTTAAAACCCCCAAGTAAATATTGCGTTTCAAATTAAAAGGCTGAATTTCGATTGTCATCAAAGGGAAAATAATGAAAATATCGGTCCTCACATTTTAGTGAATCAAAAACTTGATTACTTTTGATTTCTCTATTAATTCTCTCCCACAGTTGGTGTTCAAGATTTCTCCGAAAATCGACAGTTTGAGAGAGAATCAATATTTCGATTCTCTCTCTCTCTATCTCTCTCTTTTTGGCTTGTAATTCGCGAATGGAAAGGATCTCTCAGAACGTTCTCTCTGTTCTGCACCATCTGAATTTCACTGCAACGTCGAACATGTTGACGTAAGAATGTTTTCCCGAGTATAATTGAAATTGAAGTGTCTCTCTTTTCGTAAACAATTCCAAAACGAGAAGGCAATTTTCTCTAATACTAACGAAATCACTCGATTCCTAACATTTTCCCATTTTTTTGTCTACTTCATATTTTCGGAAAATTTGTTTGTGGGTCATTTTTCTTTCGTTGATGTTTTAAAATTTTTCCCCCATTCTCAGCTCTTTAGTAAATATTAATTATTTACTTTTTATAATTTATTATTATTATTAATCATTAATTTTTAATTATTTAATGATTATTACGGCTTTTAGGAAAATTAATTAAAAATTAGGAAATTTAACTAATAAATTAATAGAAATGACTATTTTTGAGTCAAATTTACTAATTTTAAAGCAAAAAAGCTGTCACTAATTCTAATTGATAAACATTTTTGCTAATTTAAATTAAAGGAGTATAATAAATTGGATAGTTTTAATCACTTATTATAAAAATTTGAATAATTTCAATAGCTTATTATAATAATGATAATGATTTTAATTATTTATTATAATAATTATAATAATTTTAATTACTTACTATAATTATTAGAATAATTTAAATGATCTATTCTCTAATTATAAGAATAATTTTAATTACTTATTATAATTATTAGAATAATTTTAATTACCTATTACGATTATTAATAAATTAATAACTGAAGGTAGCAAATTATCAGAAAAAAGAGAAATTAAATTAAATTATTGATTTAATTTCAAGTCGAATGAAAATTATATTCTACTTAAGGAGAATCAATTTCTTTATGAAACTGCAATTTTATTTCCTACGGGAAGGAATATAGTAATCCATCTGGGAAATACATGTCCCGTGACATCTTCTTCTGAAGTTGGAATTTTTAAATCCAAAGCAATCTCAAAAAGATTTTTCCAAGACTTTTCCAGAGAAACTTTCTTCGATATCAAGAAACGTTTTCTCTTTTGTGCTGCGAATTTTTTAACTCACATTATCAAAATTTACTATCATCGAATTAAATTGAACCAACCTCTTTCAGTTGTGTAACTTTGGTTAAATAAAATAAATAAAATAGATAAAATAACAAAAATAAAATAAATATAATACAATAAATAAAAGAATAAACTAAAAGAACAAATAAAATAACTAAAGTAAAAAAAATAAAATAAATATAGTTATATTGCCCGTGTATAATAAATAAATTATAATAATAAAATAAATAAAATAAAAATACTAATACAATAAATAAATAAAATAAACTAATAAAGTAAATAAAATAAAACAAATCAAATAATACAGACAAAGCAAATAAATTAAATAAAATAATTAAAATAAGTAAAGTGAGTAAAATAAATAAAAATTTAAATAAAAAAAAATAAAAAAAAATAAAAATAATAATAAATAATAATAATAATAAGATAATATTAAATAATAATAATAACAAAATAATAATAAAAAATAAAAACAGCAATCAATTTTCCAATCCTATCATAAATAAACTCCCAAAAGAAAATTTTCGCACAAGAAATAAAAATTTCAATTTAATTAAAATTTCTTTCCACTTAATCCTCGGGGTAAAATTTATGAAACCACAAAATTACATGAGAAGCGAGCCAATCCATAAAGAAGACACATTTTTTCCTTAATTTCACCAAAGTCATTTACAGTTAATCAAAGTTTTAAAATAAAAATCTTATCTTTAAAGCCTCTTTCGTTTTAAATAAAAAGAAAATTTTTCAAATAGAGCAAAAAATTATTATTCCCTAAAATAAAATATAGGGAGAGGGGAATTATTAAATAGAAAAACATGGGGGAGGGGAATTTTTTCCTCCAGGAAAAAAAATAATAATTTATTATTATTTATTATTAATTATTCAATAGAAAAAAAATAGAAGGTGGAGCGATTATACAAAATAAAAAATGCGAGATATTTTCCTTCAGAGAAAAAAAAATTTTTCATAGATGAAAAATGCCTCCCTCCAATATTTTTTATGAAATAATTTTACTCCACCCCCCATTAATTAGCCAATTGAAAAAAGGGGGAGGTATAAAAGAAAAAAGGGGGAGAGAAATTATTCCGTAGAAGAATAAAAAGGGGAGAGGGAGAAATGATTCCATAGAAGAAAAATGGGGGGAGAAATTATTCCATAAAAGAAAAAATGGGGGGAGAAATTATTCCATAAAAGAAAAAAAGGGGGGGGCAATTAATCCATAGAAAAAAATGGGGGGGGGCGTTTATATTGAATAAAAAATAGGGGTTGGGGAATTATTTCTCCAAAGGAAAAATTATTCAATAGAAGAAAAAAATAGAGAGTGAGGGGATTATTTAATAGAAAAAAAGGAGAGAGAAATTTTTTTTCTTCAGAGGAAAAAAATGAAGGCTCATAGGAAAAATATCGAAGGGGGTATTATTCAACAGAAAAAAGAGGGGATAACAAAAAAATATGTGGGGGGAGATATTATTCAGGGGGTGGGGTTTTTTCCTTTAGTAAGAAAAAAATTGAACTAAAAAACAGTTTTTTCTTCACCTAAGAAAAAAGGAGAGAAACTAGAAGTCTTTTTCTCCTTTCAAAAAAAAAAAAAAAAAAAAAAAAGAAAGAAAGAAAAAAAAAACGAAAGAGTAAGGAGAGAAAAAAAAAGCCCCGGAAAGAAAGGTCGAGGAGCTGCATTGAATTACGATTGAATCCAAGGCGTCAGGCTTTGGAAGTTGGTCGATAATAAATGGCCAAGAGACCCTGGAAAGACGTCGCGTTACTAGCTAGTATGGGTGTAATTCTGAACAAGGGCGACAGGGTCGTAAGTCACGAGCTCAAACGAAGCAGCGAGGTATTAATTAGAGTTTCAGGCCGGGAACCGCGATCACTTATCTTCAAAACCTACTTCTCTCTCCTGCCCCCATCTCACCTCTTCTCCATGACCTTTTCCCAGCATCTGTCCCCAAAATCCACCCCCCCACCTGCCACCAGCCCACCAATCAGGAAACAGTTCTCAAGTTTTAAGTCACACCGCATTCGACGTCCTCTAGAACAGTACTGCGCGATTTGGACTTTCGATTTGTGGTTTACACGTCATTCCACAAACCCTACAACTTTAACCAAGTTACTAACATTCAGCGCATTGAACACTTCTCGTAACTCAAACTTCACTTTAGAATTACTTTGGTGAAAGAATCATTAGTTGGACTATTAACCAAAACAATAATAGTACTAATAATAATAATGACAATAATCTTGTTTGCTAAATCAAATTATTTACCCCCCCCCCCAAAAAAAAAACGTACTAATTTTAATAATAGTCATGATGACAATAACACAAAAAAAATTTCTGAATCCGTTTACATCTTAGAACCAAAACACAAATTTTACAAGAGTGTCAAATTGAGACGAAAAAGTTATCAAAACGTCCCTTTGCAACTATTTTCACACCCTTGGAAAAATTGTGAATATCTGAAAAGTTGACTTTTTTTAAATTACTATAATAGAAAATATAACAAAGAATATTTATAATAAAATTAAAATGAATTTAAAAGTTAAAATTATAAGTTGAGTCATTACATTGGGACTTAAAGTTATAGTCTCAACATGTTTACTAATTTAAAATAGTAACTAACTCCTACCTCCAGAATCACTAATTTTACTAATAAATTAATAAAACTTTCTATTTATAAGTTAAATTTTCTAAATCAAAAGCAGTCAGTGTCACTAAAAAAAATTAAATTAACAAATTAACAATTAGTCAACATTTTTACGAATTTGAATTAGTGACTAACTATTTGCTTTTGAATTAGTAACTTTAAACAATAAACACGAATTTCCACTAATTTATTAGCAAAATTTACAAAAATTGTTACTATCTTCCAAATTTATTAGTAAAATTTACTAATTAAAAATATATACCAAATTCAATGGTAAGATTTACATATTAATAATTTCTAACAAATGTATTAGTAAACTTTACTAATTCAAAAGCAAAAACTCAGTCGAATTAGTCAATTTTACTAATAAATTGGGAAGAAATTACTAGTTAGTAAATTTTGCCAAAACAAGAGTAAAAAGTTAGCTTCTAATTCAAATTAGTAAATATATTGACTAATTTAGTGACACTGACTTAGAGGATTTAATTAGTAAAATCCACTAATTCACTAAGCAAAAAGTCTGTCGAGTTATTAAATTTTACCAACAGTAAATTTTATTATTAATTTATTAGTAAAAATGTTCACTACTTTAGTGACACTGACTTCATCAATTTTATTAGTAAAATTTACTAATTTGAAAGAAAAAGGCCGTAGAATTAGAAAATTTTACTAATAGTGATTTTTATTAGTAATTTATTTGTAAAATTTATTAACTCAAAAGTAAAAATTTGGCCCCTAATTCAAATTAGTAAAAATCTTGACTAATTTAATGACACTGGCTAAGTCAATTTTATTAGTAAAACTTATTAATGCAAAAGCAATAAGTCAGTAGAATTTAGTAGAATTTAATGAAACAACAGAGAGAGAGAGAGATACGAAAAATAACTCTTGGGCAAATATTTTTATTTGAAATTTTAAAATCGAGGTTTATTTTCAACACCGAAAAACTTGTCGACAAAGATTTATTATTTTAATCTTTATTTTTCCCACTCAGGTGAAAAAGTATATGTCGTAAAATAAAGATGAAAATATTAAAAAAGTTGAAAAAATTAATGAGAAAAGAGAAGAAGGAGGAAGAGAATAAAAGCAATTAAGCTGAAGTTATCAACAGGTTACGTCGATGCAAAAAGAGAAAACAAATATTTATCAGAAGAAAAGAACAAGAAGAAGCAGAAGGAAATTTTGTCAACTAGAAAAGAAAGAAGAAGCAAGAGAAGATTTTGTTAAAA
This sequence comes from Leptopilina myrica (nomen nudum), assembly GCA_032872475.1. Classification (NCBI taxonomy): domain Eukaryota; kingdom Metazoa; phylum Arthropoda; class Insecta; order Hymenoptera; family Figitidae; genus Leptopilina; species Leptopilina myrica (nomen nudum). The sequence continues at coordinate 25,943,551 of CM065465.1, read as the reverse complement.
ATAGTGATGGAAAAGAAAAAGAAGATAAGGGTAAAAAGATGGAGAAAAAAAATGGAAGAAAGAAAAAAATAAAAAAAAGGATAAAAAATGGAGAAGAAGTAAAAGGAGAAAGGAAATATGGAGAAGAAGATGGGAAAGGAAGTAGAGAGGAAAAAAAATTAAGTGAGATGAAGAAAAAGAAAAAAAATGAAAAACAGGATTGCCAACAAAAATTTTATTTTATTTTTCCCTGACTTTTCCCTGATTTCCAGACAAAATTTTCACTTTTTCCCTGACCCTAAAGAGTATTCTGATTTACTCTAAAAATTATTAGATAATCAAGAAAAAATGTTCTATTGCATTTATTTACAAATTTTATTAATTGCAAAATTATTCAAAAACATCAATAACTTCTTTTTTAAATAAACATTTAATCATTATTATTTTTCTGTAGGAATTAAAATTCTTCAAAACATTCAAATATGTTCTTTGTTAAAATTTAATTCTCATAAAGAATTTTATCAATCAATTTTTAAATATATGAATTTAATTTGACAAATTTTGACAAAATTTTGAAGAATAATTACATTTTTCGACGAGGAATTTGATTAAAATATATATTGTATAAAAAATAATTAAAATTCTGCGATGAGTTTTGATACTTATGAAAATAATTTAAATTTTCTTAAAATTTCCATAAAATAATTGAATTTTGGAGAAGAATTTTATTATTTAAAAAGTTACTTGGAATTATAAAAATAATTTTTTTTTAATTTTCGAACACAATTGGATTTCTGCGAAGAATTTTATTACATTTTAAAAATAATTTAATTATTCCAACGAATTTTATTCTTTATAAAAATAACTGTATTTATATTATTTATATTTATATTATAAATATAATATTATAATATAATATTTTATATTATTTATATGAATAATTGAATTTCGGTGAAGCATTTTTTAAATAATTTATATTTTTCGAAAAATTTTATGAAATTTTGTATTTTAAATAATTGAATTCCTGTGAAAATTTTATTACTTATGAAAATAATGGAATTATTTTGAATTAATTCATTAAAATTAAATTCCTACAAAATTTTGCTAAGAATTTTATAAAAAATTTTTAATATAATTGAATTTAGATGAAAAACATTTTTATTTATAAAGTTACTTGGAATTTTAACAAGAATTTAAAAAAATTTTTTGAGAATAATTGAATTTTTGCGAAGAATTTTATTAATTTTGAAAATAATTTAATTCTTCCAATGAATTTTATTCAAGTTTATTTGTTTTTTAAATAATTGAATTCCTGTGAAAAAATTTATTACTACTTATGAAAATAATTGAATTATTTTGAAGAAATTTATTAAAAATTGAATAATTGAATTCTTGTGGAATTTTGTCAAGAATTTTATTAAAATTTTTTTAAATAATTGAATTTTAATGAAGTATTTTATTATTTATAAAAATAATTGTAATTTTGAAATATAAATATAAATGGCGTTGTAAAAGAAAGAGATGGAGAACAGAGTAAGGAAGACAAAGTAAAAAAAATCTAGAAGAAGAAAACGAAGATGGAGGAGGAGAAAAAAAAATTATGAAAAGTGAAAATAGAGAAGGAGGTAGAAAAAAAGGTAAAGAACAGTATGAAATCGGATCAAAAAATCAAGAAGGTGGATGAAAAGGTAGTGGAGGCAAAGAAGCAAAAAAAAAATGGAGGAAATGGCGAAAAGAGAGAAGGAGGTAGAAAAGAAGGTAGGAAAGAAGGTGGAGAAGGAGGTAGAAAAAAGGGTGCAGAAGGAGGTAGAAAAAAGGGTGCAGAAGGAGGTTGAAAAAAGAGTGGAGAAGGAGGTAGAAAAAAGGTTGAAGAAGGAGATAGAAAAAAGGTTGGAGAAGAAGGTAGAAAAAAGGTGAAGGAGGAGAAAAGGAGCCAGAGCAAAAAATACCAAGAATGAGAAGTACAAGAAGATGGAGAAGAAAAAACGAAAAAAGGACGAAAGACAAAAATATAAAAGGTGTACAAGAAAATGAAGTTGTGGCAAAAAGATAAGATGGAGAAGAAGAATCAAAAAATGCGTTAAAGGCGAAAATAAAGAAGGAGGTAAAAAATAAAAATAGGAGAAGAAGAAGCAAAAAAGATAAAAAATGAGAAGAAGAAGAACAAGGATAAAAAAGAGAAGAAGAAGCAAGAAAAGAATGAAAGGCGGAAATAGAAAAGCTAAAAGCACTAAAAAAAGGAAGTATCAAAAAATGATAAAAAAAAGAAGAATTGCATAGGGCGTGAGACGGTAATAAAAAATAGTTTTTAATTTAAAGTACGAGTATAAGTATAAATTGAAGAGCAATAAAATGGAATCATGAAGGACACTCGATCCGTATATTGGGATGTCGATTGATGGGGTGCAGGCAGGCAGGCGGTCTTTCCCTGCCACTATATATTCCCCTTTCATGATATATGCTTCGACGAGAAACACCAATGCTGTTCTGAGGGTTGCTGACCACCGCAGCCAGCTATTAGCGCCAATGCGAATTGATTCTCTGTTTGCCGACAGCACCGACAGTTACCTGGCGTCTGCTCACCAACTTCTCCGTGTATATAAACCAAAACCCTTTCCCTCCCACCCTCCTTCCTTCCTTCCTCCTCCCACTCTCTCTCTCTCTCTCTCTCACTCGCTGTACAGTCTATCCACAAAGCTGACATAAGCACATCAGCCTTTAGTTACAACTGTGCAGCTGGTAAGCAATTAGACTCTCTCAAGTAAAAATTAAAGTACCGTATTTACTTAGTCTTGTCAGTTTAAGATCTCTTTCAGTAATTTAAACTTTTTCAGTTCAAGGAAAAGCTTTTCCTACATTTTTTAAACTCGACGACGGTTTAACGAGCTGTAGGAGAAAAATATTCCTCCTCCTTTTTTTTGGGGAGGGGGGGGGGCAATAATTTTTTCCAAACATTTTTCAACACTACAAACAACAACTGACATTTTGTCTGAATTATTGTAATTTTTTTCTAAACATACTGATAAGAATATTAAAACCGATTTTCGACAATTGAAAACAGTGATGTAAATTTCTACAATCTTTTCTTCAAGAAAGTAAAATCGATCAATTTTTTTTTTTTGAAAAAATTTATCCCAGAAAGAAATTAACATCTTAAGTGGAGAATTCAGAAAAGTTTTTCACCGGGAATTTTGAGTATTTTCAATGAGGGTGAGAGCTCATTGGAATTTTCAGTGATACGCTCAGGAAATTCCAGGGAAGATCGATCAAATGAAAATCCTTGAGGTATAATTGAGCCAAGTTTTACATATGACCGAGATAAAACATGGAACTTTGGTTCTCAAACTTTCTGAATTCAACAAGAAATACCACCGTTTCATTATTAAGGTTGTACAAAATTTAGAGAAAAATTAGAATTTCAATTGAGATCATCGAGAATAAATTTTTTATTTATAAAAAAATATCAGTGGGAAAAGTTTTGAAGAAACTCGAATCGCAATGCAAAAAAAAATCCATCTGATCAGTGATCAGTTTCGTTTATGTGCTTGCGAGAGAACTTTCAAGCCACCTGGACGGAAATTTACCGAGTTAAATTGGCGCAAAATTTAAATTCAAATCAGAGAGAGTACAAATAATAATAAATAATTAAATATAAAAAATAGGGAATGTTAAAGTTGCTGTCTATTTTCAATTTAACGATAACAATTAAAAAAAATTTCATTTACTTACGATTTATAATTTTATTATAATCAATATTATAATATATATTATATTACAATTATAATATATATTATAATAAAAATAATAATAGGAATTTAAATTAATAGTAGAGAAATGATATTTAATTAGTAATTAATAATAGTTATACTTCAAGAGGTCAGTCATACTTATAAAGTCAGTTTCGCTTATGCGCTTGTGAGAGAACTTTCATGTCATCTAGACGGCAATTTCCTAAAATAGAAAGGCGCGAAATTCAAATTCAAAAACAGAAAAAGTGCAAATAAAAAATATATAAAGAAAAAAAATATTGGGAATGTTCAAGTTACTGTCCACTTTCATTTTAACGATAAGAATTTTAAAAAATTACTTTTTAATTAAATTGTAATTAATAATTTTAACGATCCTAATTTTAATTAATAGTAGAGAAGACATTTTTTATTAATAATTAAGAACATTTTACTTCAAGTTAGTGATGCTTATAGTGTCTGCTCTGTTTATGCGCTTGTGAGAGAACTTTCATGCCATCTAGACTGTAATTTCCAGAGATAAAAAGGCGCGAAATTCAAATAAGAAAAAGTACAAATAATTAATAAAATGTAAGGAAAAAATAAATATAAAAATTGTAAAAGAAATCTAAGGAATCGTTACTTAATCGCTTGTGAGAGAGTTTTCATGCCATCTAGACGACAACCTAGCGAGTTACAATGGCGCGAAATTCAAACTAGAGAAAGTATAAATAACGAATAGAACGTTAAATAAAGAAAATAAGAATAAATGCTCTTGGAACACTGTTATTATTGTATCAGTATTGACTTTTCTGAAAACTGGGGGAAACCTGGCAAGGGCTTTTTTTTCGAGGAAGGGATTAGTAATACAGCAAAAAAAGAAGAAGGCCAAAAAAGTGAGAGAGATAGAGAAAAGGGAACATGTGCGCAACTTTTTTGTGAAATACCCAGTGGAGATGTCTTCTTTGGGATTCAGAGTGTACAGCGCGGCAAGTAAATGCGTGCGGGCATCTTGCACTCGGAACTTGGAAGCTGCTGCCTCCCAAAAGGCCGAAACAACCAACACCACATCCCATGACGCCCTACGATGGAGTAATGTTGGCTTCAAGGGTGGAGGCAGCCGTACATGGAACGGCACTTACACCCACGACTGCCAACCATCGACCCTCTCGACCCCTTTATATATATATATTCCCTCTCCGATTCCACCCCTCACCACAAGAACCATAGGGACCTTAGAATGCTACATGTCTATCTGTTTAGCTCGTTGTGAAATTATTTCACGCGCTAGAATTATTCCGGTTAACCTACGCACTCTCTCTCTCTTTCTAATTCTCTCTTTCTCTCTCTTGCTCTTTCACTCTTTCTCGCACTCTCTATCCTTAATTTTCCCTCTCTCTCTCGCTTACCCGTTCTTCCTCTCTTTTTCTTTCACTAATTCTCTATCTCTGTTTCATGCTCTCTAAATCTCTAATTTTCTCTCTCTACCTATCTATCTCTAAATTTTTTTTTCTCTATCTCTCTCTATCTGTCTCTAATTTTTTACTTTTCCTCTCTATCTATCTCTAATTTTTTCTCTTTCTTGATTTCCCTTTCTTTCTTTCTCATTCGTTCTCCCTAATAGGGATAAAGAGAGAAAGCTTTCTCTAATTTTCTCTATCTCTAACTCTATTAGAAAGAGTTAGAGATAGAGAGAGGTAGAGAATTAGAGATATAAAAAGCAAGAGAGAGAGAGAGAGAAAATTAGAGATTGAGAGAGCGTGAAACAGTGATAGAGAATTAGAGAAAGGGAGAGGAAGAGAGAGGGAAAATGAGAGATAGAGAGAGCATTAACCAGTGAGAGCGAGAGAGACAGAAAGAGTGAGAGAACAAGAGAGAGAGACACTACACGATTTGTCAGTTATGATACACGAGCAAATACGTTATGAATAGAATTATAAATTGACATCACTTAGGCATATAAATTTTCCTCTCGCCCAACTCAATTTAGTTGGATTCATTAAAATTGCCAGGTTTCATTTATTTCTTATTGCCGTGAGGGCGACTTCTTTAAATATTTTAAGCTCTCTCTCTCTCTCTCTAAAATGTTTTCTTTGTTTGCTTTAAATATTGTCGATTGCGAGAGTTATTTATTTGGGAGCCAACTCGCATAAATTGCTTGAGGAATTTTTTAACATTTCAAATTAGTTTCTCATCACTTAAAAATTAAAAATGATCAGCAAAGACACTTGAATGACTTTTTTATCATCTACAGTCAGTAAAAAAATCATTTCTGCCAATTTACTTCTCAAACATTAAAAAATAACTGCTTATTAGCAAAAAAAATATTCTGTATAATGTAATATTAATAAAAAAGATTGTATTAATTTTTAAAATCAAAAAACATAAAACATTGACAGTAGAATAAATTACTGTCAGTAGGAAAATAAGGAATTGTCAGTAAAAATAACTGATTGTTGATTAAAGTAATTGAGAATTTATAGTAACAAATATTTTCTGGAAAAAGAACCAATCGATAATAAAAATATCTGATTGACAATGAGAAAATGAGATCTGTCAGGAAAAATAATTGATTTTTAATAATATAAAATATTGAAACTAAAAATAACTGATTTTTAATATAAGTATTAGGAATTGACAGTAAAAAAAGGATTATCAGTATAAACAACTGATTGGTAATAAAATAAAAAAATGTCAGTAAAGTTAACTTATTTTTAGTCAGATCTTCAAAATTTTCATCAAAAATAACTGATTGTTATTCACAAATTAATGATCGTTAATAAAAATAACTAATTTTTAGGGGAAAAATAAAAGTTGGTCAGTAAAAAATAAGTAATTTTCAGTTTTAAAAAACGATTCTAAAAAAAGGAAATAATTGTCAGAAGAAGAAAAAATTGCCAGAAAAAAAATAATAGTCAGAAAAAAGAAATAATCGCCAATAAAAGAAATTGTCAATAAAAAAAACTAACTGTCAATAAAAGAACCAATTGTCATAATAAAAATTAACTAGTTGTTAGTAAACAACGAATTTTCATTGAATAAAAAAATGATCAGAGAAAAAATTACTAACAGCGAATAAGAACAGAGTCACCGTAAAAATTCACATTTTCAATACTCATTAAAATTCACAGAGGGAAAGAGAAAAAACAAAAATTAATAAACATATTGACATTTACTTCATAAAATCAAATTAAGAAATTGTGTTTAATTGACTTTCAATCACTTATAATTATACGATATTTAATATGAAAACTTCTTCTTTTTTTTAACCCGCGCGCGAGTAATTCAATCAATTAGATATGAAAAAGGTAAAAATTTCTTTCTTTTTTTTCTAAAAAGTTACGTAATAAAGTTACGCCTTTGATCCACCGTCTTCCCCTCTCTATATATATATATATATATATATACATAACATAAGGATTCGTAATAAGAGTTTTCTCCAACCCTTCTTTTTAAAACATTATATAATTAATGAACGCTTTTGAAAAATCAATAAACCCAGTTCTCTAGGAGCACTTTTATATTTCAACAAGTTATTTCTGAATCTGCTAATGGATATCATAAATTTTAAATACATATATATATATATATATATATATATTCAAGCATTCATCATCATATATATGAGATATATATTCAATTGTCCTAAATTTAGTTCATCTTTCAACTGACAGACCAAAATGAAAATAAATTATTCAAATTTTCTTTATTTATGAAAATGCAAAATTTATGTATCACCGATATTGCGAGCTAATTAATATTCAACTCGGGGGAATTTTTATATTCATTGATTCACAAAAAAAAGGTTAATAATAATTTATGTAAAAAATGTAAAAATTTACTTTCCACTTTTTTATAATACGAAAATAATGGTTTTAAATTCCGATCTAAATTTTCCAGAGAGTAAAGATTACTAGATGTGAAAAACAATTTCAAATTTCGATATTGATCCAGGTTATTTTAACTTGATTCGGTTTGATCAAATTTTAATTTTAATTTAATTTGAATTTCGCGCCAAAAAATTCGACGTTTCTCCGTCCAGATGGCGTCAAAGTTCTCTCGCAAACGAGATGAATTTTCCCAAGTATAAATACCATATAAATAAACAAACAATATAATTTTTAATTAAATTCAGTTTCAGTTCATAATTTTCTACGTTAATTGGCTTTTTTATTTAAATTTGAATTTCCATTTCTAGAGTTTGAATTTTTATTTTAATCATAGTTCGAATTTCGCGCCAAAAATTTCGATGTTTGTCCGTCCAGATGGCGCGAAAGTTCTCTCACAATCGAGATTAATTACCCGAAGTAAAAATATGACTACCGAATTTTTATTTAAATATTTTAAATACAGTTTTACTTCATTATTTTCTATGCTAATCATATTAATATCATGATAATTGTTCTATAACACAAAAATTATTAACAACAAAAATTTTTTGGGAAAATAATTCGAATTTAAATATTGAACCAAAAGGTAACGAATTATTTCCACTTAAGCTTTTTTACTTAAAGTTAAGTTTTATTTGAGTTTCCATTTCTAAAAATCGAATTTTTATTTCACAGTTTGAATTTCGCGCCAAAATAAATCCGCGTATTCCCGTCCAGATGGCATGAAAGTTCTCTCGCAATTGAGATATTTTCCGCGGGGTATAAATACAATAAAAGAATTTTTACATTCTCTTAGTCAATTATTGTAAATAACCCCGCTTTTTAACGAAAAACAATCATACTTTCGCTAATTCGAATTTTTTTCGTCCTCTCGTGTACGATTTTTATATTTTCCAACCACGAATTTCCCAACAATAAAAAAAAAATTCCCCCATCAAATTCTCTCGATGTGTCAACCAAATTTTAATCAGACAATTGTAATTGTTTGCCCTCAGAGGAGAATAAAAGGCACGAGAAGCTTAAAAAAAAGGATAAAAAAAGAAAGCAAAAAAAAACAAAAAAAAATAGGAAGGTAGGTCTGAAAATTTCATGAAAGCCCGCTTTTCACCGTATTCATCTTGCAAAGGCATTCTTGTCGCTCTATCACTCCAGACACTATAGACTATGTCGAGAGGTAGAGGTATAATGTTTTGAAACTCTTTTTTTTCTCCTTTTTTTTCGCTGTCGGCCTTGTGAACATTTCAACGGCTAATTAGGCTCCCCAACATTCGTACCCTCCAGTCCTAAGTGTTCTTCTCGCCCTCACCCATATATATAGACACCAGTAGTGCTCCGAGACAGCGACGAATTGAACGAAATCTTTGTTTACTTCATGAGTTTCAGAGAGGGGCTCTGAAAATCCCCTAAATGAAGATATGCGATTTGTATATATTAAAGGAGAGAAAAAAAATGAAAAGAAGATGAGAAAAAAAATCTCACTAATCACTATAAATATCAACGAAATAATTCTCGCTTGTGTTATTTAAAATTCATAATTTAAAAGCCAACTGAAAATCATTTTCGACGTATTTCGAAAGCTAATGTAGAAGAAAAGGCAAGGTTTTCATACAATTAATTTATTTCTTTTTTAATTTGTAAAAATTTAATTATCAACTTTGCTCTTATTATTATTGTTATTATTATTACTATCATTATTATTATTAATAATAATAATAATAATTAATATTAGCATTACTATTATTACTTTATTTTTATTTATTTAATGTATATACGAGGTCAAAGGTTCTTTAAATTGTTTATCTATTGTTGTTCTTATCATTATTACTATTAAAATCTTTATTTTTATTGTCATTATTGCTATTTTTATTATTATTATTATTATTCAAAAAATTTTAACTATTCAAAAATGGGACAAGATTTTATTCAAACACTTCCTTTCCCTATTAATTGTTTCCGAAATTAATTAACAATTTTTTTTAAATTTAAAAAATTTAAATTATTTTGTTTTTAAATTATAAATTTATAAATTATTTTCGTAAATTGAATGTTAATATCATAGTAAAATTTAAGGGTACATACACATGGGAAAATAGAGAATTTCAACTTTATATAACACGCAAACTTTAATATCATTATTTTGGCTTGAGTTTATTACGTGGCATGTGTGTATGCCCTCTCACTCTCTCATTTTTTTTCTGTCTTTTTTTGGCAAAAAAAAGTTGTTTGTTTTTTTTTCACTCGGGTCCAGGGAAAGAACATATCTTTTCTCGGGGAATATTTCATACAAGCGCGCACATACGCATAATATAAAACGGCAACCACCAGAAACGAAATTGTAGCAGCGTTCAACAACCTCATATTATTCTAGTCTCCACAAGTATAAAGTGTACCATTAAACTAAACGGGCATACGTGTAATTTTCATAAATTTTAATAGCTATATATGTATAGTGAAAATGCTACGCGTGTATGATTTCAACCTATATATATTATACATGTATATTTTTTTTTTTTTTTTTTTTTTTTTTTTTTTTTTTTGTAGTCGGAAGTGGAAAATCTGCGAATTCAGATACCTGAGTAATGAATTCCCAGGTTATGTGGGGATGACCGCTCTTGTTCTGGTCGACCCACTAAAAACCACTCCCGTCTTATTCTAGGACATCTAATCCACTTGCGGAACTACCTATTGGCTTTACTTCGCAAGTGGAAGTCCTCTCTCTAAGTCCTCCCTGTCCGTCGTGTTTAACAATTATTTCCATTAACCACCAGGGGGGAGTTGCGGGAGTGGGAGGAGGAACTAAAATTATTTCCTCCTCCCCCCCCCCCGCAAAACGCCCCCAGCGATTTCTCCAGGTCAACCTCTTCTTCCATCCACATCTTTTGTCTTCATTACCGTAGTAATGAAGAACTCGATGTGGCGCCAAGAGTCCGCGCTTTGGAGCATAATCGAGACCATGTTATCAGCAGTGAATTGAGTTTTCACTGCGTCAAACATGGCCCGTCTCAGCTCACTCCATTGCCCGCAGGAGAAAAGAGTGTGTTCCGCGTCGTCAATTTCAGCGTCGCAATACACACATTTTGCCTCTTCTCTGATTTTGAATCTATGAAGGTACTGTCCAAAGCAGCCGTGACCAGTCATTGCTTGCGTAAGGTAGTAGCCAACCTCTCCGTGCTTTCTTTCTAACCATGTGGCGAGGTGGGGAATCAGGCGGTAAGTCCACCTTCCTTTGGATTCCCCATCCCATCTTGCCTGCCAACTATCGACGAGTCTGATTCTTGCCGCTTTGCGGATAGCCAACTTTAGACTACCTCTGCTCTGTTGTTCCCGCGAGACCGCTTGTTCTTTGTTGACTTGGAAGACTTCCTGTCTTTCTTTTGCCAACAAATCTGTTGGCGGTGTACTCGCAAGAACCAGAGCAGCGCAATCAGACACCGTCCTATAGGCTGAGATTACTCTCCGTGAACTCCCTGTTTGTACAGAAAGTAACCTATCCAAGATGCTGCGGGTCGTCAGGGCGTCAGCCCATGCAGGGGCAGCGTAAAGCTGCTTTGCTAGACCCACAGTCGCCACTAAGCGCCGCTTTATTTCCCTGGGACCACCAATGTTGGGCATTAACCTAGATAGGTTACCCATACATTCGGTGGCCTTGAGCGCTGTGATATCCACATGTTGGGCAAAGTTTAACCTTTGGTCCAACGTCGCTCCCAGGTACTGAAGCTTTTTTCCCCATGAGACTTCAGTTCCACCTATTTTCACCTTAGGAGTTTCAAAAGCTCTCCGGACTGTAACGAGCAAAGCCTCGGTCTTCTCTAGGGCCATTTGCAGCCCATGACGAAATAACCAACGCTCTACTCGCCGCAGACTTTCATTGAGCTTTATCTGAAGAAAATTATACATGTATATTGTATTATATATAAATCGGTGAATCGCTAAAAATTTTCCCTCTTTTATATAAATATATTTTTTATACATTTTTATCATTTCCTCTTACTTTGCAATTCAATTTTTCATTTGAGTTAATTTATTACTGTTATTAATTCCTTTATTCTGAAAATTTTCAAGTAGAAATTTTTTCACGTGTTACTTAAATTGTGTGACCCAATTAAATTATTATAAATTATAAATATATGTATATATCAAAATATGTAAATAATAAAATAATATACCAATAAAAAATTATTATCAATTCAAGAATTTTGCTCTCGTTTGAAAATTTTATTCTTGGATTGTATTAAAAATTATTACATTCTATAAAAGTCGGTTTTGAAAGTAAGTCAACTGTAAATTTTAATCAGCAAAAAATAATAATTATTATTTCATTTGATTCGGAGTGATCGTTAACTTTAACACATAATTCATTTGAAAAACGAGTGATAGAATCATTATTATATTATTAATTATTATTTTTATTATTAATTCTAATTAGAACTATTTTTTGAATAATTTAACTAATTAATGTAGTTAATTAATTAATTTAGGTAGTTAATTAATTAATTTAGGTAATTAATTTATTTATTTAAGAAACATCACGGCACATGTCCTTTTGTAAAAAAAACTTTCTAATTAAAATACTAATATTATTTTTATTATTAATTTTAATTACTAATTTATATTAATAATTATTTCTAATTCGAACAAATTAAATTTAATAATCATCACAAATTCGAAGTAATTACAATTAATGAGAATTCATAAAATTATTTTTAATTATAAATCCAATTATTTCTAAGCATTTCTAATAAGAATTAATAATTATCATGAATTGATAATCAATACTAATGAGTAATATTTAAAATTTATCATGATTAAAAGTTACAATTAATTATTTCTAACTGGAATTATGTATTATCAGTTGAAACTAATTAAAAATTATCATTATTACTATTAATAGAATTAATAATTATCATTGACGACGACTTAATAAAATTAATAATTATTAAAAGTAAAAAAAAATTAATAAATATTAATGAATAATTATTAAAATTATAATTACTAATTAGTATTGGTAATTGTTAATTATCAACTTACTACCAGTGAAAACTAATTTTTTCACTCTCTTAATTTCAATTAGTAAAAATATTTATTAACTTGAATTAGCGATTGACTTTTTGCGTTTAATTTAGTAAATTTTACTAATTAATTACTAGAAATTAATGATTATTAATAAAATTTACTAATAAATTAGTTGAAAATAACTATTTATTAATAAAGTTTACTAATTTAAAATCAAAAAAATCAGTATTGACTTTTTTTGCTTTCGGTGTAAAAGTAGTAAATTTTACTTATAAATAGTAATTTTTAATAATTAAATAGTAAAAGTTACTAAACTAAATGCAAAAAATCACTAATTCAAATTAATAAACATTTTTTACTGATTCAAATTTAGAGAGTATAAATAATATTTTTTGGTAATAAATTAATAATTAATGAATAATATAAAAAATATAAAATAATTAATTCTAAGTAATTATAATTTTAATAATTATTAAGTAATATTTATTAATTTTATTTTTTTTCACCTTTTGTATAAGTTAAATTTTATTAATTAGAAAAATTAAGGACAAAGTGAAATCGATTCAATAGAATTTCGTCAGGCCAATGATACTTTGTATAGTAACTCATTCGCTTTCTCGTTTGTGAGAGAACTTTCATGCCATCTGGACGGCAACCTACCGAGTCATAATGGCGCGAAATTCAAATTCAAAAAAGAAAAAACAAAGAAAAACTAATTTAAAGTAACATAAAAATTATTTCTAATTCAAATTTAACAACTGGAGCAATATCCCATAATATTTCTCCAGAACTATTGGATTATCGAATATTTATCCCGGTAAACCTAATTTTATAAACCAAACCGAATGTAACACACTTCCATGTTTAATTCGAATCTCAACAGGACGTGTTCTCGCCGTTGTTATTACGATTATTATGATTATTATTATTATCATCATAGTCATTTGATTTCAATGTTTTAATTAATACACAAATTAAATTTACATAACCACGGATGATAATAATAATTCACACTCCGAACAGAGACTAGTCGATTAATAATTTAATTAAAATCGTTTAACCTACAGAAAATATTTTCCCTCCCGCATCTTTAAATATACCGAAATCAATATATTCGTAATAATCATCGAAAAAAAAACGATTTTCAACCACAATAATTCAGAAAAAGAAAATTATAATGAAAATAAAAGAAAACCAAGAGATCGAAGTAAATGTCATCGGTGTGGTTTTACTATATAAATTTCTCGATATTGTCCATAAGTTTTTCCCTTCACTTCTCTTTCTTTCTCTCTCTCTCCCTTGTTGAAAGAAGACCGATTAAATTATGGTTTCATTATTTCCGTTAATTTATTATCTACTCGTGTACTGACTTTAGAGATTTTCGCAAAAGCAAAAAGCAAAGAGACGAAGAGGTTGCTTCCCATATAAACCGCATCGTAGAAACGCCTGCTGCGGCTTCTGAATCGGGGAGAGACATCTGACTTGTTAATTTTTCCCGCATAAATTTTGAGAGGAGTCGCCAGCTTTTAATTGATTCGCCAGATCCCGACCCTTCAGGCAACACACCAATATATATATCAACGTAATAGATATATATACATCTGGCAGACTTGTGTCTCCTGTTGGTTCTCATTTTCCCCCCATCCTCCGGATTTGATCCGCGAATTCACTCGTTGATTTTCAGGTCGTGCAATGATTTCTGACACGTCACTATATATATACGAAAATTAGGTAAAGCTGCTGACGCAGTGAGAGAGTGAGAGAGAGAGCCAAAGTAATCGCGCATAATTCGCCCAGTGGAATATGTCAACCAAACGCATAACGAGAATCAAATTTGCGCGAATTTCACGTTTCATGACTTAATGAATATACCATACATATATGTACTTAAGCTGGATTTGAAAATTTTGCAAAATTCTAATTAAATTCTCATTCTTTTCTTTCTGTGTGAGTAGTAATTGCCAGATGAATTTTTTTTGTTTTGGTTTTGGTGTAAAAAATTTTAAAAAAATACAACAAACATATAGGTACAATAACACAGGCCGACAAGATTTACTTTCCAAGAATCAGACAATACTTTTCCGAAGGATTTCGACGTGCTGAATCCGAATCCGACCTCAAAAGGGACCCATCACGTCAGGTTTTCGAGATATTTTAACCTAAAAATGCAAAAAGCTTGTTTTTAGTTATATTTGATGTCATGAAACATCAAGAAATAATTTTTTTCTCTAAAAGGTCAATATTGAGCCTAAAAGTGCTACTCTTCCCCTTTAATATCCATTTTGAAAATTTAAAAAATCTTCTATTGTCTCTGAGTAATCGTTTATTGAATTTTCTGAGTTTGTCTAATACTTCGAAAACCAAGTAGAAATAGACAAAACTTGGAGAATAAAGCATAATTTAACTACAAACATCTAAATTTTAAATAGTTTTCAGTTTTTTCAATATAACTGAATACGAATTCAATATCAGATTGACTGGTTCAAAAATGGCATATTTTAGGGAAATACAATCAATTTTAAATAAATCGTCTGCCATATTGTATACGCCATTTTGAATTTTTGTGAATCTTATATTGAATTCGTATTCAGTTATATCGAAAATCCTCAGAACTATTGAAAATTTAGATATTTGTAGTTAAATTCTGCTTTATTATCAAAGTTTCTTTGTTTCTACTCAGTTTTCGAAGAATTCGACAAACTCAGAAAATTCATTAAACGATTACTCAGAGACAATAGAAGATTTTTAAAATTTTCAAAATGGATATTAAAGGGGAAGAGTAGCACTTTTAGGTTCAATATTGACCTTTTAGAGAAAAAAATTATTTCTTGATGTTTCATGACATCAAATATAACTAAAAACAGGCTTTTTGCATTTTTAGGTTAAAATATCTCAAAAACCTGACGTGATGGGCCCCTTTTGAGGTCGGATTCGGATTCAGCACGTCGAAATCCTTCGGAAAAGTATTGTCTGATTCTTGGAAAGTAAATTGAATCAAATTTTGTTGGCCTGTGTAATTGGGGTTCAACCTAATTATATCTTTGTCGCAATTTTTTCCAAGATTGAATCAATCTTGAAAGACAAGACCGAGACAATAATGTTTAGATATGCAATTGTAGAAACAAATCTTGAATTTGAAAAGTGACTTTCAATTTTTTAATTTTCTGTAACTTTAAATTTGTTTCAATGATAAATCTTGAAAAATTTCTCCTTAACTTTTCTCCTTTAATAATAAATATTTTAAAATTTCTTCTTAAATTTTCTTCTTTAATGATAAATATTGAGAAAATTTCTACTTAAATTTTCTTCTTTAAATACAAATTTGAATTTCAATTTGAATTTCGCGCCATAATAACTCTAAAAGTTGCCGTCCAGATGGCATGAAATCTCACTCGCAATCGAGAGGAATTACCCGAAGTATAAATATCACAAGAGAATTTTTATTTTTTAAATTCAATTTTAGTTAATCATTGTAAATAATTATTGTGTCATTCTTAAAAATACGTTTATTTACAATGATTATTATCCACCAACAAGTGAATTTAAATAAAAAAAAATTTCTGACTATAAATTGAAGACTTTGTACTGCACAATTTATTTTAGAAAAGTGTCAAAAAGTCGGTTCAATACTGAAAAAAGTAGCTAAGGAGAAATTAAATTTGACAACTTAATTTTTTTATATTTTCAAAATTGAATTAGATTCGAAAATAAATATTTTTTAAAAAATAAATATTTGAATTTCTTTATAATTTTACATTGCATAAAAAGGATTTTACACTATTTCAATGTAAAATTTTTAAATCTTAACATTTAAATTTTCTAAAAATTGTACTCACACTATAAAGCTTATAATATTCAATTATTACTTGAAATTTTAACTGAAAATTAAATTTTCTATTAATACTCATAAGTTCTATGATAATTTAATTATTTAAACATAAAAAAAAAAATTTCACAAAATTTTAGAAAAAAATTTCAATAAAGTTCGATATAATAATTAAATTTTATGAAAATTTCAAAAATAAAATTAATAATGTTCTTTATAATAATTGAACTTAAAAAAAATTCAATTATTCTACAGAAATTTATGAATTTTCTTTCCCAAATTTAATGGTTTCGAAGAATTTTATTAATATTTAGAAATAAAAAATTGCATTCTCTAAATACTTTTTTGAAAAATGTATTCAAAATAATTGAAATCAAATTAAATGAATTAAATAATTTTATTTCTGTCAAAATCTTATTATTTTTAAAAATAATAGACAAAAATAAAAAAAATTGCACTAAAATTTGTAACAGCACAGTTTTTATGGTTTCGAAGAAAATTCAAGTTGGTACGTGTAATTTTATTAAAATTGTTCTAAATGTAATTGAATTCTATTAAAAAAATTAAAGCATTTTTAAAAAATAAGTGAATTTTATAAAAAAAAATTTCGTTAAACTTTTTAAGAGCAATAAAGTTCCATCCAGAAATTTTATTCAAATTGTATTGAAAGTAATTGAATTTTTCATAAAATTCATTATTAAAAATTGTATTTAAAATAATTGAAATGAAATTAAATTACTTTAAATAAATTAAATAATTTAATTTCTGTTAAAATATTATTGTTTATGGAAATAATAGACAAAAATAAAAAACATTGTAATAAAATTTGAAAACACGCTTAATTGTTTCGAAAAAAAGTCAAGTTTGTACGAGAAATTTAATTAAAATTTTACTAATTGAATTCTTCTAGGTCAATTATCACAATTTTTAAAAATGAGTGAATTACGTAAAAGTAATTTATTTGAAATTTTTAAAAGCAATTAAATTCCATCAAGAAATTTTATTCAAATTGTATTGAAAATATTTGAATTTGTCAAAGAATTTTACCAAAAATTTGAAAAATAATTGCATTTTTCAAAGAATTTATTAAAAATTGTATTCACAATAATTGAAATTAAATTAAATAAATTAAATCATTCAATTCCTGTGTAAATATTATTTATAAAAATAATAAACAAAAAAATAAAATAATAGAATTTGGAAAAATAAGTACTTTGATCCTTTCGAAAAAAATTTAAGTTTGTATAAGAAATTTAATTAAAACTATACTTGAGATATTAACTTCTTCTAAACAGTTTATGACAAAGTTTAAAACATAAATAAGTAAATTCTATAAATAAATTTTGATTCACTTTCTAAAAACAATTAAATTCCATGTCAAGAAACTTTATTAAAATCGCATTGAAAATAATTAAATTTTTCCGAAGAATTTTATATTTTGAAAAAAAAGCTGATATTCTTACGAAGAATTTTATTAAAATTTTGTTTAACCAATTGAATTCTTTTGGTAAATTATATCCAAGTAGTAGGTATTGAATATAATTTAATTTCTGAAATTTTTTTTGAAAATAATCGTATCCTTATTAAAGAATTTTACCAACATTTTTTAATCGCTTCTAAAAATTTTTACTAACATTTCTGTAAATAGTTGAACTGTCTTAACTATTGGCGGATTTAATGTAGTGCAAATTCTCAAAAATAGAAAAAAGTGTCTTTCATTATCGAAAAATCTTTTTTAAAAAAGATACAATACAACAATACGAAAAATACAAAATACAATTTAAAAAACAATACAAAAAATACAAATAGTAGCAAATCGTAAAAAAATATCAAATAGTTGTAAAAAGTAAATTTTAGTAGATAAGTATACGAAGCTTCTGAATTGAAGTCTGACTTTTTTTAAATTTAATTCGAACTCAACCGATAGGTTCAAAATTTGAATTCAATTCAGACACTCTTAAGTTATTTTCTCTTAAAATTAGGTCGTTTCATTTTAATTCAATTTGAATTTCGCGCCATTCTAATTCTATTGGTTCCCGTCCAGATGGCATGAAATCTCGCTCATAATCGACATGACTTTATGGGATGCTTAAGTATCTCTGACCCAAATATTCGTTATTACATTCAGTTTTTACAAGTCCTTGAAGTTAGCGTCGATATTTAGTGTCTTAAACTACTTTTTGCGGTTTCTAGTGACAGATAACTATAATTAATTAACTAAAAAATCACTAGTTTTCAGTTCTTTCATTCACCTCGTAAATTAAAATTTAAAAATAAGTTCAGTTCACATTTTTGACTTGAAACCTTTAAAAAAAACTATTTTATTCTTTAAATTAGCTGCGAATCAACAGTTCTTCGACTGGCCGGTTTTTTTGCCTAATATGTCCCGATAAACAATTCCAAATCCCTAGAAAGTATGTAGGTTTAGGAAAAATTATAATTTCGCCTAAACCTGTAGACTTTCAAGGCATTTGGATTTGTTTATTTTGAGGATCAAGTTGTGGACCCTGGAAATCCCTAGAAAGGCTATATAAGTTTAGGAAAAATTATAATTTCGCCTAAACCTGTAGACTTTCTAGGCATTTGGAATTGTTTATTTTGTAGATCAAGTTGTGGTCCCTAGAAATCCCTAGAAAGTATGTAGGTTTAGGAAAAATTATAATTTCGCCTAAACCTGTAGACTTTCTAGGCATTTGGAATTGTTTATTTTGAGGATCAAGTTGTGGACCCTAGAAATCCCTAGAAAGTCTATAGGTTTAGGAAAAATTATAATTTCGCCCAAACCTGTAGACTTTCTAGGCATTTGGAATTGTTTATATTGTGGATCAAAGTTGTGCTCCCAAATCGGGTAAACTATTCATAAAAAATCAATTTTCGAACCACATGCGGTAAATTTCCGAACTTGTCAATTACACATATGAGCCAGAAAATTCCCACAAATAAATTCTCCTCTTTCTTCCAGTTTGGCATTTCTTCCTAATCCAACTTTCCTGTCAGCTACAATAATCTCCCAATACATATATATATATATATATATATATATATATATATACACCCGCTAAACCTTGAAGAGTTCGAGAAGCTGAGATTCGACACGACTGTCAAGGTAATCGCAAATTGTACTCTCTTCTCAAGAGATAGAATCTGCGCACTGCGGCAATAAGCTCGACACACACACTATGAGAAACGGTGAAAATCGATCGAGGCGTTCTCGCTTTTATCGACAAGCAATTTATCAGTTTCACCGGTTTCAAAACCGCACCAATGGGGCTCAGAGGGAGAATGACGTAAAGTTTTGTATATATTACCCTTCTTTTCCACCTCTCGTACCATCAAAAAAAAAAAAAAAGAAGGGTATATAAGAACAATGTCGCAGCTGTGCTCGCGGACACGAAAACTCGTTTTTTCGCGGATCGACCGACGAAATAAGGGAGAGAGAGAGGAACCAAAATCCGTTTGATCTTGTATGGTGGCACATAAGGATTTTGCCTCGAGCAATGTGTATGAAGGGACCATATATACGAAAACTTGAGGCGCGCGAGTGAAATGTTGAGAGAGAGAGAGTGAGAGAGAGAGACAGGGAGAGAGACAAGTGGTTGGGGGAGTCACAGCAAGACAGGGTTGGCGAGGCATTGAAATTGCAAATGCGCATTATGGATAATTCCCCATAGAGGGTCGAATATCTATGTATTTCGGCGGCCACTCACACAACACTACTCGCCGATTTTCTATGTGGCAGTCTAACAGGGTCCTTGTGTTTGAGTCAAGGCGACAACATACACGCGTTTATGCTCCAGTGTATTCGTCTTCGACTCAACCCTCGCCTCTCTCGTCTTCGCTACACCTATCCACCCACACCTTTAACGCTCAACCAACACCCCAACATCGCCCCAAAAGCCCTTACCATTTACACACCTTCACCCCCTTCACTTCTAGAGAGATAGAGTGAGTGAGAGAGAGAGAGAGAAGCATAAGTGAATCCACTACACGGATTTAACAGAGGGGGGTTGCTTGCTTGTGCGACTGCTTTAGGCTATCTCGCTATTTCTGTTTTGCGACATTGTATGTTAAAACCATTCTCTTCGATAAACAAAAATTTCGTTATTCTTCAAAAAAGAAAAAACATTTTTCTTTATGTGGAAAAATAAAGAAGAAAAAAAGACTTACTTAAAGGTGGTTCTTACTTTGTTATTTAAACACTACGAAACGGAATTTACTTCCTACACTATAAAAGAAGGCATCTTATTCTATTTTTAAGATACTATTGCACTGGCGTACAAAACAAAAAATTTATAACTGACATTTGCTTCTAGGTTGTTTTTCCCACACTCAAAAATATTCTCAGTTTTGACTACTCTCCGTAGTCCAATAAATTCCCAAAGATATTAATAAAACATGTGTCAATCATCAAAAAGTATTTAAAATAATTAAGAATGTAATTTGTGCAACAAGATTTTGTAGTTATTTTAAAAATTCAACTGTGACGCGACTTTGAAGCAAAAAATTATAGGTTATGTTT